>JACEVL010000155.1:0-87500 GCA_020284085.1 Aporrectodea caliginosa | reverse complement strand
CTGTTTTGCAAGATTTATACCACCAGCTGTAATGGTATTGATGATGACAACGATATTTGTGCCAGTTGTAATGTCTCTTAGCCATATGTGTATGGAATCAACATTTGTGATTATGGCTGCCTCAGTATGTTGTTTTGTTATTGTAATGGAACATTTATATAGCACCCCTCAAAGAGCAAACAAATCACAGGTGCTTTCTGTGCTAGCCTAGTTTATTGTAAATGTCATAAAAGAAAGCAAATGTGAAGCAAAGCCGTAAAATGGAAGAGTTACTAGTGCTTTTCTTGGTTTTATGTTGTATTTTGTTCATGTTCCTGCTCCTTGCCAATCTGCCCCTGCTGTCAGGGTCCATTTAGGAGAGAAATGATGGAGTGGTTTGTCCAAAATGAAGGAAGGTGTGTCAGACATTGGCCATGTTTTATGTAGCGCAAGAATATCCACCGAGTGATCCAATATGTAATTTTGAAGAGAAGGGGACTTGTTCCATATAGAATGAATATTTAAGTTACAGAAGTTGATAGCGTCAAGATGGCAAGGGTCGGGTTTAGCTCCGTGTATTACCAGGAAGAAGCGGCAGAAGGTAACCAAGTGGTATGTTATTCAGATAAGCTTTAGACCTAAGTATAGAATTGGAGAAATGGAGGTATGTCAAAGAAACACAAGTTCTGTCAAAAATAAGCAAATACTGGGCATGGCCGGTTGAATAAGTTAAAAGCAATAAGCTTCAGTAGAATGGTAGAATAATATCAAGCAGTTTGATGTGGACTAGAGGCAATGAAAATGACAGACAGGATTTTTCAAGCAACATTTTTGTTTTAAGGCTATAGCAACAACAGCTTGTGGTTACACAGAGGGTCTGCAAAAAGCACAAGATAAAATCCAGGATAATAGCAAATGCAAGAGATTTTCCATTGTTAGGTGATAAGCTAACAGGAACAGCAGTAAACAGACCAAAGTGAAAATGTGATGCAATAAAGAAAACTTGATGTAACGATTGATGCTTTTCTGCTAATTTAAAATTGTTCAATTGATATCTGAGTGACTTGTTCATTGGTAAAAGGAATTCATGTACTACAGAAGACAGGCAAATCATACTGGGATGTTTTATGCCCAATGAAGACACACCAGCTCACTTTCTCTTGACAACACAATGAAGAAACCCATGACCCATGACCCTCAACTTACCCTGCTCTTTCCTCACATAACCTTTTCCCTCACAGTTCGTGATCTGGGACTTTCTCTTGACTCCGAGCTTACTTTATCTCAACATGTGAACTCAATTGCACGGAGTTGTTATTATCAGCTTCGTCAGCTTCGAGTGGTCTCTCGCTCTCTCTCTCATGATGCAGTTGTGGTCCTTGTTCATGCCTTTGTTACTAGTCGAATTGACCACTGTTCCTCACTACTTGCTGGCCTTCCCCTTGGTGTTTTGGGGCGACTAGATCGAGTTCTACGCTCGGCTGCTCGGCTTATTGGACGGCTTCCTAAGTACTCTCCTGTCTCTGCATACATGCGTGATGTGTTGCATTGGCTTCCTGTGTCTCAGCGCATCTCATATCGCATTGCTGCTCTTGTTTCTCGTTGTGTTCTTGGCTGCGCTCCATCTTGCTTGCGTGATCTTTGCCGCCCAGTGTCTGATGTTCCAGCACGTCGGGTGCTTCGCTCTGCGACGAGGGGTGAGTTCCTTGTTCCACGGACTCGCTTGGCTATTAGGCAGCGCCGTGCTTTCTCGGTTGTTGGCCCTTCCATTTGGAATGACCTACCACTTAAGCTCCGTTTTTACTTGTAAGCCATCTGACAGGGTTCTACAAGTCCCTCAAGTCTTTTTTCTTTAGTCGTGGCTGGGCCGGGAGCGCTCCTGAGTAGTTTCTTGAAGGGGCGCTATATAAATGCTCTGAATGAATGAATGAATGAATGAATATAACGCAGCCAGAAACAGGATTTCAGATGATGTTGAAACTATTCTAGTTTTCAAATGAACTGTTAAGTACCCTTCAGTATCCCACTGTAAAGCACCAATTCTGAAACTTGCCCACTTTATACCACGAGCAGTAAACAAATGGGTGATAGCAGTCAGATCCAAACAGTTTGTCAAATTGTTCAATAACAATTTGGGTATAAATATACCAAAATGAATCAGAAAACTTTCTCATAGTTGAAAGACTGGTTTCAAACAATTTAGAAATTTAAGCTGATTAAAACGCACATAATTGGCCATTTTTGCAAGCAGAATTTCAAATCAACTCAAAGCTGTGACCTGTCCAGATAGAACATAATGCAGTGTCCTCGTGCAAAAAGCGTCTTTGATGCAGGCCAACTTCAGAGACTTCTACCAGTGTATGCAAATTGAGACACTTCCCTTGAGTTGTTTCCAATTGATTTCCAAGCGCTTCCAGGCACTGTCTCTTCTGACAAACAGACAATGCTCTAAATGCGGACATTTCCCCATTCCAAGAACAAAAGCCAACAGTACAAAATCAGATCAATGCATTGGATATGTAACAGCAGCACGCTCTCACAAATCGCTTTGTTATAACATGAATTCTGATGTAAAATGGTCTGCAACACGAATCTTATTCTGAATTCTGCTTTAGAACAAAGCCTTGCTATAATAAGAACTCTTATGACAGGACACTGTGACTTCTGAAGGTATACCTATGGCTTTCTGTCTACAGAGATTCAACATATAGTGTGCATGCATTCACAATTGCCATGCAGCTTCAATATACCACTAATTGTTTGATCCCTACATATCTTATGCCAATGTCCTGTCAAGCAGGCTCTCCGTGCCAGCTAAGTCTGTCAAAACGATGAAAATGCCAATGTAACAAGAGTATTTATCAAGAAAACATCTGTTATAAATTTGCATATTTTAAGATTGTGTATCTTATTTTATTAACTCTGATTCTGAGAACTCTACAACACTAGCAGATAAAATGATTCTGCTGGCAGATAACAAATAAATGAGACTATGACCAAGGCATGAGACAATAATAGTAATGTAATATTCATCCGTTATGCGACCATGAAGTTTATGCCTGGCAATAAATAGTTCATAGGCACTATCATTAAGTTGTTAGTATTTAAAAGCATTCACTCTAAAAAAGGTAATTAATAATTAGGTATGGTATTTATATTGTGCTAACTTGTGAAGTCACTTGCAAAGCACAGGTAGCTAAAAGAAGACAAGTCTTCATTTGTTTGTGAAATGAGATATGAGGATGAGAAGGGTCCCACTAAACTTGTGGTAATTAATTCCAGGGTGCAAAAGGCACAGTAAGCACAAGTCATTCTTTCTGTAGGATGTGCTAAATAACTGGTAAACATTCTCCGTTCATAAATAAATGAATAATTCAGGTTTCACTTGCACCATAACTGTCTTGCAACAACCGGTGTTGAAAAGGCAATCCTCACATAGGATGTTTTTGTGCAATACGGAAGTCCTGAGCTTTAGAAACTCTCGAGAAAAGTTTTTGAAGCAGGAAATGAGAAAACATAACCAAGTTGCAAAAGAAATGAGAGATTTCACACTTCACTCAGTTCACTGTCAGTTTCTTTTAATTGTCTGGATTTCAACCTTATGATACTTCATTTGCTAAGATCAGCAGCTAAAAAATTACTGACATGGTTAGACCATTGTTTTGATTAACAAAAATATCACAAAATGCTTCCAGCTTCTAGTTTTATTCTAAATGTCAACTTTGTTCTAACTCTAGTTTAATCTTTCAAGCTTCCGCTTATACAACCCGACACTAAAGTAAAGTGCCTTTCCAAGTTGCATTACATTATGCCTAAACAGCTTTAAAAACTGAAGCCATTTAATGAAGTTCAAGCAGCTTTAAAAAGTGAAGCTGTGTTAAGCTGTTTCAACAACATTCAATTGTTGAAAACGCTTTAAAAAATGAAGCTATTACATTTCTGCCTTCTGAAACAAAGTTACCTTTATGGCTTATATAATTCAACTTCTCTTGTAAAGTAATGAGCTCAAAAAGAAAATGATTAAATCAGTATTTTGATCAGCATAAAAATATCATATATACTTTACAAATCAACACATTATATTGCAAATGTACAGCAGTCTCTTGGCTTCCAAGTGCTGACAGCTTGCCGACGTTATAAATGATTCAGCAGTTTTATAAATGCTTTGGGACATTCCTAAGAGTTTTGCAAAATTACAGCGTTCTATCGGCATATCACATACAGAAATTGTGGTGACTAGCAAGGAAACGGCACTCTGTGTGTGTATAGTAATTGTTGCCAAAGTTCATGAACCGTCTCGGACACATGGCTGGTTCTGTCACCGACACGCATACAACATCTAGGTCAGGTCACACTGTCTGCTGGAGGTAGATGAAGCAGCAAGGTCAGTGAGGTCACTCAGTATATCACGTAACTAGAACGCTGATTGAACGTTTGTGATTGGAGGTCAACAGTGTGATTCAGATCAGCAATTGGTGATTCAGATTGACAAAGCAATTTCTGATTCAGGAAGCTGACTGAACTTCTGCAGCCTAACACGCAAGGAGAGAGAATTCTGACGTTGACATTGCGTTTGAGTCCAGATTCCCAGATGAATCAAAGTCTGATGTAGAGACATCCGTTTCATTCAGTTCTACCACAGACGGTCTCTGGTCTCTGGTCGCTGTGGCAGATGACTTAGAATTTCAAGTCCACATCATTTGATTTATGATGAAGCTAAACAACGTTTGTCTGAAAATAAGAAAAACAGGCGACATGGAATTCTTTAGTAGCAAATCAGTATAAGAACCTTAAAACAAATTGTTTGTTACTGAAGTGTTTTAGTGGATAACTTCTAAACGGATCATTTGTACCCTGGGCAAAAAACTTTATAATATGAGCAGGGAACAGTTAACAGCTGATGGCCGTCCATGAAGAATTCAGAAAGAATGTAAGATTGTATTCTACGAATATCCTATATGTAATTGTGGACTGATTAAAGTCAGAACAGATGTCAAGAAATTAGCGTAACTTTAATCTTGTACAAAGTTTAAAATAGGTCTTTAATAATCTAATCTAGAGCTGTTATCAGAACGCATAAAGCATCGACTGATGGTTGTGTAAAGTGAAATCATCATAGGCCAGAATCCATAATCCTTCTGACCAGTTACCGATAAGGCGACAACACCCGGGAACCGAATATATTTCTGGTGCGAGGCACAGCAACAGTCAGTGTCATTGGATCAAGTGCAATATTTGCTTGTTAATTAAAGGGTGAGGTAGAGATAGGTCGGCTGATTTAAATGTAATGCTTTGTGTATGAGAAGACAAATTTTAAACTGGATTCTTTGCTCAACTGGCAACCAGTGCAATGAATGCATGAAAGGTGTGAAATGGTGGTATTTGGTGGTCTGTATATGAGAACCTAAGACAGCACTGTCCATTCAAACTGGCAGCACTGATAAAGGACTTCACCTGATGAATTCATTGAAAAACAAGCAGGGTTATTCCAGTATATAGTACCTGACGCATGTCAAAAGATGTAACTGGATTTGCTTGCGTAGATATGGCAGGATTTCGAGTATATGCAAGGCTGTTGACTGTTGTCGTAGGCTTCCCTCGTCCAGAATTTGCAGCCGAATAAGGAACAGCTGATTTTTTTAACGGAATATCATCTGCAAAAATAAATATGCAACTACTTTGTTATAAAAAAGATGCTGACGAAGCAGACATAGAACGAAGTGATTAATGAATCATAAGAAATATTTTTTAGAACAACAAAAGGTCATCCATTCCTAAATATTCTCACAGAAGACAAAAAACACTAAATGGCTAAAGCACTCAGTTCTGAAGTCTTGCAAACTAAAAATAAGCTACATAATCATCTTAGTCTCTCAAAACAAATAAGACATATAAAAAATAAATTAACTCATACCTTTTGTAGTTGCGACAATTAAAACTATTACTAAATTTTGCAAAATCTTCTAGCCTAATAATAGTACTTGAGACAAGTTGGTCTATTGGTGTGTGCCTGGTCCGTAATCTATGGGTTGTGGGTTTGAGTGTGCTGAGTGAACCCTGGTCTGCCCAATTGTCTCTGCCACCAAAAGTGACCACACAGTATAATTTGGTACCAGCGTAAGCTAGACAGTAACAGTAAGTACCGAGATGCGCTGGTCCCATGTCCAGGACCTTTGCAAGAAGTGAGTAAGCAAGTATAGCCTTTATTACTCCATTATCAAATGCACAATGGGACAGCGAAAATGAATACATAATAACACCTAAAGAAGTAATAGCAAATATAATGCATAGTTAATATTATAACACAAGTTAATAAGTGTATAGCATCCTGGTATGTATTCGTCCATTGCAGCTCAAGTGCTTCCCAGGAAATGAGAGGGTCCTCTACCAGAGGACATCAGAGCCTTACTTTGATAATAATAGTAGCCAACTAAACCATTGAGTTCAGGAGGAAGGCATACCAATCTGAAGGCTGACTGACTGGTTCGTCGGTCTCCTACTCTGCACATCATCTTGTTGTTCGCCGATCTGTTTTCGTCGATCTGCCTTTGGGTACGGTTTGTGCTGAGTGGGTAAGTGACTGTAGTTGCTGTCGGTGCTGTAAGGACTCGCTGGTCGGTTGGCGCGCTGTCGAGATCGGCCGTGCTTTCGAACTGAAAAGACAAAATGCACAATGTTAACTGACAATATGTTCAAAATTAACACTTCTGCATGAATGCTCATTTGTGATTGGTCCAAAACAGAAAGGTCATTAAAGGTAAGCAAGTAACATGGACTAAAGTACGTTAAGTGTCTCTGTGGCCTTCAGCTCTTTCAGGCCAGTGCTCCCAGCCCCACGTAACAGTTTTATGGCTCTGTGCACTGCAAACAATGCTGAAACAACGTAAAGTCATCAAAAGAAAATAAGTTCAACACCCTTTCCTACAACCGTTTGCATGGATTAACAACATATTCCCAATTTCAATAACACATTATAATCTGAATTCTGTGGTGTAAAGCCAGATCATTGCCCTACGCCTACATATACCACTATAAGCATATGGTAAAAGAAATTCTGACTAAGTTGCCTTCATCAAAGTTTCTGGCTAAAACTCTAGTGCTCTACTCAAAGATTAGTTACAACCTTTTGGGTTGTCAGGAACCAGCGGACTGACGGTTGAACCGACTACTGACAACCCTGACAGTTCAGCAGCCTTAGTGACAGCACTGGCAAAGTCGATCTCGCCAATAAAAGAGTCGGCATCAGCGCCACATGAACTGACAGAACTGCAGTTGGAGATGGACTCGTTGTCCGTTGGCCAGGTCGCTTGGCTACCATCTGCAACAGAACAGCTCATAACACTGCTCTATTTTGTTACAACTCTGCTACCTTACTTTGGCTTTTAGTCAACAGCCGATTCACAGACTTTGCCACAAGTCAACTGTTTTCATCAAACAGACTTTTCCAAGATGCTGCACAGTAAAAAGCCTTTATCAATTTCGTCCACTTAGTGCTAAAAGTGGCCACAATATTGTCTAATGATGTGCTACAAAGAAGATGGTCTACTATCAGACAATTAAGCATTCTTTCCATATTCGGTTGTCATACTGAGTCACTGTTACAATTCGGATATTTCTTGCAGCACAGTAAAGTTAATAAGAATCTCAAAAGTGTCTTTACCCTGAGTTTCTGAGTCGGTAGTAGCTGATTCTGGAGTGAAGCATCTGGATGGATCGATTCCACTGTATGGATCATCACATCCACGCCCATTTTTCCCAAAACCAATATGCTTATCTGGATTTTCAGTGTTGCACATTCTGAAATCAACCAATGAAGAAACAATGCAACTTAATCTCAATTACTTGTATAAGAAGCCGTAATAATAAGGCGATCCTCAACTCGAGCAAAACCATAATTTAAATTGTCATCCATTGGAGAAGTCAAAATCCAATGAGTCAGAGTAACCAGAAGTCAAGTAGAGGTGGATAGGAAAGTTGAAACAGACGAATTAAAAAAATTCAATGAAAATAAAGGACTGAAAGAATTAAAAGAGTAGAGCAGTGGGTTCCAAAGCTGTAGGACAACAATTCTCAGACAAACCAGTTATGCACTGTAACAATTTTCAACAGGAGTCGACGCTCTGATACGTACATCATGGGTCGTGTGAAAGACTGCATCATCAAACCGTCTGACATTTCACTAGCAATCACTTAATTATGAATGCATCGTTAAATCTAATACCGGAACTAGAACAACCTTAATCTAGTCTGCATATTGCCATTATCATCATTATCACCATTGAGAAAATGAATATCCATTGCAATCAAAATTGTTATCAATTAAAACAGTTCAGTGATTATCCAACTTTGTATGTACAATTGTACATCTATCTGTACACGTATCTATAATGCAGTGTTAGAATCACTCAGAGGAGATATTGAATATCATTATTATAAGACCTTACCTATTATTGTACATCACATATTCATAATGGGGTGCATCACAACCCTTGTCTGACCCAAGCACTGGCCGATGACTGGGGTCTGGGTTAATTGGCATCGATACAGAGGTAGGCATACGGTTTCCGCTTTCACCACCTGAAATCAATTAAAAGTAGATTTTGTTAGATCATTTCAGATGTCATGTACTGTAAAGTCTGCTGAAAGCTTTTACCCCAGATCATTCACTACAAGAATTCATATAGCAACCCTTCAAAGGGACTACTCCGAGTCAGCGGCACTCCCAACTTCAGCATGGCCGAACAGGACAGTCTTAAGATGAGAGAAAAATGTCAGAGATAACAATACCTGTGAATAAACAATTTGTGGAATGTAAGTACGTAATTGAACTCTACGAATGCAAGAAAATGTTTTCAGTTCAGTTAATAATAGAAATATAAGAAAAGTCCAAAACTTAGCCAGATAACCTCAACTAGTTCTAAAAGAACTGTGCGATGCCACTAATTATGTCTTAAAACTACTGAAAGCGGAATCATTTGGATAGGTTTAAATTACTGCTTTCAATTAATTGAATTAAAATTAAAATTTACTGGCAAACTTAACAAATAAGTTCAAATGTAAAATTACTGAAATTCTTTACAAAAATATTTTTAAAATGACAATTACTGGATTTGTTTAATTTTAAATTAAGGTTTATTAAACTCATTAGAATCTAAATTTGATCCGAACACTGCTGGAATTCTTACCTGAGTTACTGGAGCTTTCATTCTTTGCGTCTGTTAGGCCAGGTCCTCCTTGTTTCATGTTTGGCTGATGGATCATGTACGCCTGAGGATTCGGAATGTTTCCAGTGCCACAGACCGTGTGATATGGTGCTCCGCAGACCAGTGTAGCTGTGGCATAGGGTACGGCTGTCGTCGTTGGGCCATAGCACTGCATGGAACCAGTACCACCACCATAACAATTGTCACAATGGTATGGCCTATCCAAATTGTGTACGGATTCTACTACAACAGAAAGCAGATATCGCAGGTAAAACCCAATTACGACTATTGCAAATGAGATGCTAGTGCAAGATAACTAGCAATTTAGCTAATGTAATTACAGATACCTACTGAGACAAATTAAAATTATAACACAAAAAGATCCTTCCTTTTGCCCTTTCCTCTGGAACAACTTTAGACTGTCGGACACCAATTCCAAAATCTGCATCATCATAAATATTGACCTGATCTCTGCATTTCAACTTGACACTGAAACTGAACGAATAACTCAAACTTTCTGAAAGTGCTATTTACTACAGTGATGCTAGCAATGAAGCATAGCTGAAACCAGCTGAAGCATAAATAATGGTCACTGCAGCTGGAATATATTACAAGTAAAGTCACAAACATAATAAATAAAACAAAAGTAAATAAAATCGCCTCAATAAATATCTGCTGAAGACGCAGCATATTCCTAAAAACCAAAATTCAAAGGCAAAAGCAATTATGTTATCAGAACTACTTAGAATGGATTTGATAACAAAATGTATAAGATATTATGCCTGCACCTCTGGGGAGTTTCCATTGAAGAAGTGCCACATAAAATATGCGATCTTGTGATAAGCAACTGATGAAATATATCAACTTCTATAGATTTGTTATCATAATGTGCATGACAATAATCAATGGTCACTTCAAGTGAACTGTCTGTCCAAATTCCTCCTCAGAATCCAAATTTCTGCAACTTAATGAGACAGGAAGCGAACAAAAGAGATTCCTACGACCAATCACTAAAAGCGCTCTTACGTGTCTGGTAGGTGTGACCGTGTAAAAGACTTTCATTGGTTTTTGAGTCGCCGTCGCTGGGCGACTCGTTTTCACAGCAGCAAGTGGCAACACATGGCTGGCCGACCATACTAGGCGCTAGAGAAGTATCCCTGTTGCCCTTGCCCGCAATAAGAGGTATCTGGCTAGCAAGTTCACCTGATTTCTGGCACGACCTAAAACACGTCATAAACACAACAAGAAATATACATATCCAGTAATACCTGGGTATGGGTTAGTAATGTCTAAAATGTAAATATGGTTATAGCACATTTTGGTGTAAAAATCTGCATCAGTATATCTATCATAATTGTGTAATTTTTCACCAATTATATCAATTATTAATATCTGTATTATCTTGACCCTGAAATGGTCATCTACGAAAGGGTCAGCGCTCGTGAATATGCTGGTGCCCTGTGCTTAGCTTTCGAGTGTGCTTTAGAAGTTTGGAGATTACGATTATGATTACGATCTATATTATGATGCAGTAATAGGCATAGGTAGTTACCTACTTCAGCATTATACAATGGCTTAAGTGTACTACACAAGCAGAAGGTATAAAATCACAAGAGCAACCATATTTCTGTAGTTTCATGTAATTGAAACTAACTGAACATTCAAATAATTTAAAGGAAGCTCATCAGCTCAAATCAAATATAAAACAAATGCTAATCAATGTGCAGCTTAACAACTAAAAGACACGCTAGGTTCTCATGTTCAGACCATACCAGCCCAAGATACAAATTTCTTAGTGCATAGTTAGTCTTTTCTGCGGTTCCAACCTCTCATATGCAGAACTTATTATCCGAGTAGCTATCTAGGCAAATGGTCTGGTACAATTTGCAGTGAAACAACAAATGGATGAATGGCTCAACACTGACAAATTCACACTCAATAACAGAATTTCAGTAGCAAATGAAACTCACCCTAAACCATCATCGTGACATTTGGCTGAAAATAAAAAGAACACACATTTGGTAAAGCAAGGCTACCAAAAGTACCCAGTACAAGGAATTAAACTAATATCAAATTATATACTAAATTAAAACTAGTATAATATAAAATATGAATACCAAAACAATTATCCATACTGATGACCTCGTTTGAATACAAGTCAGATCATGATTTCAAATCAAAATAAATCTTTAGGGATAAAAAATGTTCATGCCATTTCTCCCTACCTGTATATTAGATTACAAAACACTGAACTAAAGTGCAGTAAGCAAAAAACTTCTATCTCCTAGCATCAAGATATCAGCAATACATGGCATGATAATAATCAATTACTATGAAACATAAATATTGTTAAATTAAAACAATTATCATTAAAGGAAACTGAAAGAAGGACTGATAATTTTTATTAGCATTACCGTTTTTCTTGTTCATTTTGATTATTGCTTTTCGTTTGCGATAGATGCAGATACTAAGAATGCAGAAGAATATCCAGAGAATGACTCCGACGGTTGCGATGATTGTAATACGAAACCACTGCTGGCTATAAAGTGGCTCATCAACCTGAGCCATCGAATGACCTGCATAGGAAAAAAACTACTTTTGTACAATGGCATAAGACAACAAACTACTAATGAACAAAGGAATAAGACAATAAAACTACTACGGCACGCACTTCTCACTAATCCTCGACTCATTGCCAATTATAGATGTCTATAACTCAATACACAAATCTGCTGTCAAACCTAACCCTCTAACCAACCCTTTAATCTTCAGTACCTCTCAAACCTTTGATTATCTTCTACTGTCAAACCTTTGGCAATCTTCCAAACCTCAGTAATCCTCAGATTCCTCACATACATCAAACTGCCAGTAACCCCTAATTTATGTATATGAAGAGAAACCTGACATTTTCCTCACCAAGTATGATGGGCTCACTTTTGACGCCTTCGCCCATGCGATTGTAGGCTGCCATCTGGACCCGATATGGCATATCTCTCACTAGATAGCGTACGTGAACGGATTCAACTGAGAAGTTCACATCCACGATTCGATCGAATTTTGACTCATTACCCTGGAGGTAGATCTGCAAGTGACATATTTTAATTGACATGACATTTTCATAGACATCACACCACAACTATTTTTTACCATATGATATATGGAAATTTTACGCTGTAACTAGTGCAATACTAATAGGCACCTACAGTTAATTTAGTCACATTATGTTGCACTTAACCAGTTTCCTTGAGAGTAGCAATAGTACTAGTAGTAGCAGCATTAGTAGAATAGCAACAATAATAAATAATAATAATAATTTAAAAAATAACGACAAGTAATTTTAAGTCTTGAGGGACCATAGATATCTGGTATAAAAAACAATAATAAAAATATAAAAATAATAATAATGATATAATAATATTAATACTACTAATAATAATAAAATAATAATATAATAATAATAATAATAATAATAATAATAATAATAATAATAATAATAATAATAACGCATCTACCATAATCTAACAAATATCAGCAAAGACTAGCCATTCCAGAACAATGTTCCCCTTATTTCTGTAATTCTAAACAATCAGCCTTGTGGAAAAACAATATTCCTAACCCCTAACTTCATTTTTTTATTTTGCATGTTAAGACATGAAACGTTTAAAGCCTCCTATAACCACAGTGGTTAATCACTGCCTGTCTGTTGTGTCAGAATGCAAACACAGAATCATAAACGAATGACCAGGTGAGATCGGTGATGTCTTCTTACATGGTATCCCTTGAGAACACCATTACGGAAGTGCTTCGGTGGAGGCTCCCAGTTGACGAGAAGCGTGTCATTTTCCAGCACCGTTGCTCGGATGTTCCTTGGAGCAGCAGATGGAACTGCAAAACAAAGAACAGATGAAGAGGCCAATTATTACAATTATAATTGTAAATGCAAATATACATGGCTTCAAGAAAATCGTGAGAGGTCCTCCCAACGTGAAAACACAAGAACAAGACCAAACAAAATGGTCTTCAACTTCAGGCAACACACAGGCAGAGAAAGGAGAAGCAGCTCAATAATGGCTGAGCTCATAGCATGTGTTCCAGAAATAAAGGACCAACGACATAGTTACATAGTGGAAGCGTGGGATGGTGCAACAGAAAGATTAATGGATGGATGGACTGGAACACAGACTAGTAGATTTTCCCTGTGACAAGCAGATCAATTTTTCCATGTTTGTTATAATTTTCTTTTTAACACTAATATCTAGAAGTTCATATGCATACATATGTACCATATGAACTTGCATATGAACTGCCTCAAGGTCAACGAGAATGTAGCTTGAGCTCAGTTGCATAAAACGAATATTTTGAGAGTCTCTCTCTCTTCCAGGGTGCTACACAGGGTCAAATCAGCTGGGGTGCTACAGTAATTTCTTGTTCTTCATTAGTGAAGGTTTAATGTGGTGTTTCATAATAAACAAGACAAGTTGCTTAATATTAGTGATGCAAAGTATCTGTATAGTTGAGTTAGTTTGATTTTAATAAATAAAGAAAATCTTAAAAGCTTTCCATCTGTACTCAACTCGGCATTTCTTGTGAAAGTGATTCTTGACCCAATTGGGTACTGCAAGAGAGAGAATAGAGAATTCACTACCACCTCCATTAACTGACAAATGGATTCAATAATCAGTAATCAGGTGCTAACTGATACCCACCATCTTCGAGGGTTCGAAATCGAATCGTGTTGCTCTCCGTTCCCTCGAATGTGCCGCAGAATGGCAGAATCATGGCCTCGTACCACGTGTACTTCTGGAGTCCACTGAGGACGTGGGTCACTGAGGTTGGCGACTGAACCGTCCGGATGATGTAGTCTGCCTGTGGCTGTCTCGCTGAACTGCTCTGATCATCAAGGTCCTGAGCCACGCGGTACTTGAGGTGATATCCGGCAACATGGCGCAGCAAGTTCTTTCGGAGTTCCCAGTTGAGCTTGACAGTTGTTGAACTGAGGACTTCCTGAGGAAGCATGTGAACCACCTGACCGGAAAGCTTTTCCGTCACTCCTGGCTCCGTGCATGGAGTGGGAAGTGGATGAGGCAAACTCTCACCTAAACAATGAAATTAGCCATTGAAATTAAATCACCTCAACAACTGAATGCACGAGAACCAGACTCTGATCCTAGAAATGCTCAAATAGATTAAGGTAAGGTGTGGTGTTATGCAGTGATGTACGGTCAGGTGTGGTTAGGTGAGATAAGGTATTGGAAAGTATGGTAACTTAATGTAATGCAACATAAGTTAAAATAACTTAAGGTTAGGTAATGGAAAGTATACTATGGCTGAGTAAAGTATGTTAAGGTGAGGTGATTACTCATTCTGTATATCATCAGCATCAACTTGGAAGTTCTAGGATCTGATTGTTCTCAATCTACAGGATTGCAACAGAAGTGCATCAAAACAAAGAGTTGTCAGTTTCCCAGTTCTCAGGATTTCCACATAGAGAGCAGCAGTCACCATTCCTCTGATGAAACATGATGCAGTGGGAACTGAACTGTTTGGTGGATGGAATTAGTAAATTAGACGACTAAACCAGATGGCAGAGGTTTTAGTCATCATCTGAACAACTGAAGATCTCAGTTATTTTCCCTGGTGTGCTCTTGTGGTGAAGGAAGGTGAGATAACTCAAAGAAGAACTAAAACTTGACAGGGTTCAACTCAAGTAGAAGGAAAGTACACAGTGTGGTTTATCTAAAAATATTGACAACAGGAGCTAACTCCAGTTTATCCCGACACTTAGTGGTGATGCCACTCTAGGAATAACACAATATAGCGCTTCTGAGTAGATATCTTGAAGGGTGCTATATAAATACTCAATTACATTACATTATAATGATGATAAATCACTTAATCACACAACCTTATGGATAAGTGGATAACGCTATAGTCAATCCAGGGGATGGAGGGAAGGTCCAAGCATCATAGAAGTAAGTCACAGGGTAAAATCAAGATCAAGGTGAAGAAGAGGGGGAGGGAGCAAATGAAGAGTTTACGGGTGTTGTACTGACCTTTGGTTCTGACTGGTGACGTAACTGGACTGGGAAGGCTGAGTCCGTGTGAGTTCTTGGCTCTCACCAGAAACAGGTAGGACGTATTGGGAAGGAGGTTTCTCACTATGTAGTACTGGTCTTTGATGTCTTCAGATGCCATCACCCAACCCTGAAATTCGTCATCATCACCATTACCATGCATGCATGTATACAAGTATGTGCAAGTATGTATGTTTGTATGTTTTGTATGTTTCTAGATGTTCATATGGTGCTTAAAGATCATCATCATCGTCATCATCATTATGATCATATTCAGTTACATCCATATATAAACATGCACAACATAACCACAGCTCCACTAAATAACCATTGCTGCCACGACTGGTGGTGGTAATAGTTATTATAAGCCATTATTATTAATACCATTATTAGCATCAACTGTACCTATCACCATTTCATCCATGTGTAATTCATTCATTTATTGCACCCAGTTTTGACATCAAAATAACAATATACAAAATATCTCTGCCATGGATTGCAAAACAAAGACCCAAAAAGACAAAAAGTCCCACTATATGGACCCACATATATACGATGATACAAATAATCTGCCAAAATGACAGCAGAAGGCAATCAACATCCAATGTGGCTCAAGTGATGAATGGATGAAGCGTTTTCAGTCATTACTCATGTAAACAGACTTTGATATCGATAGCATGCACAAATAACGATCCATCACTTGCATAAGCGCTTTTCATTGAACGATAGAAGAAGGCTGCTTATGACACAGCAATCCCAGTGATTCAGTGCAATAAGAAAGAGTGTAATATACCAAAACACTCAATAATAACCACAGCATTATTGAAGTCATGTAACAATTCTAAACAACACTTAAATATTTAAAAGATCACTCTTATATGAATTAAGCAACATCAGAATAAATTAAGACAAATAATAATAAAAGCCGAACGAAATTATTATGCTGCCGAATTTGTCAAATGTAAATATAATCTAAAAACATGGAGTGTTATCAGATCAATAATGAAAATGGGTAATAAAGGATCAACTATTAATTGTATTAATATTGATGGAGCCATAGTTACAAAAGCAAGATGCATGGTTAATAAATTTCATGATTTATCAGCCATTGGCCAATCATTCACTGCTGGAAGGACCGAGGAAGCACCCTCTTTTTTTATATGTCTCTTCTGTATGAACCATCTGTCCTACGTCATCAGAATCCACACTAAGTGAAATATTCAAGTCGGCCAGTCAACGTTAGTTTTATCAAAATAGTACAGTGCTTTTGTGACGTACTTAAAATGTGCTATATTAAGTGTCCTCATGCATACATTGATGGAACCATAGCTGAAACAGCAAGATGTAAATTTATTGATTTTTCACAGACACACTGGGTTAAGTAAGTATGTATGAGCGCATTTTAAGAACCTCATTAAACAGAACTATTCCCATTACAAAGCCCTAACACATTTCAGCACAAAGAATTATGCATTTACTGTCAATCTCCGATTATATTCCGTGCATTCCTTACCTCGCCTGTGTCATGGCTGAAATATTCGACAGAATAGGAATTGACTGGAGACGCTCCCTGGTTTATGTTCAACTTCCACGACAGACGAACAGAAGTCTCTGTGACGTCAGAGACAGTTGGCTTCGTAGGAGGACCAGGGAACGTCGAAGGCTCCGGGGTCCGGTGGAATATGATCGCCGGATTGTCCGTTGACTCCACAACGAGAGCGGCGCTCCACGCAGTCTCCCCAGTCTCACTCATCGCCTTACATGTGTAGATCCCAGTGTCCGATCGGCGCAAATCTTAAAATAACAATGTAAAGTAATTCAATGTAATTCAAGTAATGCACTGTAATTGAATGCAGTGTAATGTAATGATGAGAATTTGAAAAATAAAACATGATGACCTATCAGTAATTAAACATGGTCCCAGTCTGAAGGTCATGTTGGAGCTACAGCTGCTGATGATGGCGATGAAAATGACCGCCTAAGATGATGACAATGAAGATGATGACAACAACTAAGATGATGAAGAAGACAATGGATCAACATGATGAGGCTGACAATGATGCTGATAACAATGAGTTCAAAGGTGAGCATTGGAAACATTATTAGTTACAACTTCGAAGCTCTACGACTTCAGACTTAGGCATGGTCCAGGAGTAATGAAACCAACTACAATGCTAAACAAAATTCCTCTGACATTCAGAGGAACAAAATCACTCAGTGCCTGATTTACCATGTCTGAAAACCATCTTAGTACTTGGAATTTCCAACCAAACCTGATATTTCCAGTGATCCAGATTCCCGGATGTTGAAACGTGACTCTCTGAGTGACAGGTTGACTCCATTCTTGAGCCAGTGGATGGCAGGAGGGGGGTCTCCTGTAGCAAGGCAGGACAGCAGCGCAGTCCCTGTTATTGGCAATGTCTGATTCTGCGGACCCTGGTGGATTATTGGGGGTGGCCGGGTGTCGCTATCTGCCAATCAAATCCAAGCAATCACAATCATTTAAATGATTACTGACAACCGAGTATCAACTGACTGGCTAAAGAGTAGAAGTGTCTGATTGCAAAAAGTGACTTGTTAATGAGTGGCTGGATATCTCAATCATTCAAAGAACGAATGAATCATTTGATCAATGAATTAATGGATGATTTAGTAAATGCATGTAAATATGCATGAATGTTATGTATGTATGACATGCATGTTGTGCACTGGTATGTAATGTAATGTAACAAAACATTTATAAAGCGCCACTTAAGAGTCTCTCAGAAGCGCTCAACACCTGGCCATCAAACAGCTGAAAAAATGCGTCTTTAAGAGTAAGTTATGTATGTATCTTATGTATCAAGCGCCTTCGAGTAGGTCTCTTGAAAAGGCGCTATATAAATTCTCAGAATGAATGAATGTGTTATGTATGCACATACCGTATGTATTTTATGTATGCATGTCTGTACGTTGTGTATGCGTGTATGTATTTATATACGTAACTAGATATTTTATCATGCCCTCTAAGAATCTCTTTAAGGCCCTTAAGGCCAGTCTAAGAGATATTGGAATTCCTTAATGTCGTATTCAGACAGACCAGAGAATGCATGAACAAATTATGCAGTCAATCAGTCAGTTTTCAGACAGCTGGCTGGAAAGATAGATGGAAAAAACGGATGGAAGGCAGGATGGACGGATGGAGTCCTGTTTCATGAAGCCATGTGAAAATAGGTCAATTTCATTCACCTGGAGATTAACAATATACAACACTATGTTGCATGAGCAGTCTTGTTATTTTAAAACGGTCTCCATATATATGTCAGCAGGAGGTGTTATCGGGCAGCATGGTGTGTTATCGCGTTGTGATAGCTCGCCACAGATAGCAGTTGCTTCCGGAGTTTTCTGGAGTCTCGATGTCTGCTACCACAGCCTGATTGTTTTCGTTCATCACAAGATATACTTATCAGTCTATATTGGTTGGATGCTCTGCCTTGGTCTGATTTTTCATACCTCTTTTTTCGCAACATTTTTTATATAAACCATGGATTAATAAAGTCACCAAACAAATCAGTCTGTCAAATATACAGAAACTAACATTTGCACAAGTGCACATTTTTACGTTATTTTCCAGAGAAAATGCACTTTGGCTATCTTAACCCTAAACTCTTGCTTTGCGACACTCTCAATGGCAATAAAACCAAAGTAAATCTTCACTGTAGGTAAATTCGTGAAAAGGCCTGGGAAAGTCTCACACCAAAGCTTTCATAAATCTCCAACAGAAGATTTGCTAACTATGAAACTCAACAAAGGTAACTCTTTATTAACCCTTCAACAATGACAGTGTGCTAAAAGCAGCTGGTAAACCAATAAAGTGTTAAAGCAAAGGCAGTTTTCCCACAAAAGCCACAATAAATACTAAATGCCAAGGTAATTCTCAAACAAAAGCCAAGGTAAACTTCATTCCCTGATTATCTGCTTCTCTCAGTAGTAGCATAGACTTCATCTCAACTTCCTGGACATTTTAATCTGGTTCAGCACTTCATAATAAGTAGACAGTGACCCAATGGACCTACATGCTAACTAAATGCTTAAACCAAATGTTAATACAGTGCTAGCCACTGTCAGCAAAAGCGATTTGTTAGCAAAACGAATCCAAGAAGGTTAAGAAATATCTGAGTTGTTACCTTTGACATCAAGTCGTGCTTTGGCGTAGGCGCTGCCAGCCATGCTCAACCCCTGGCATGTATATTCACCGGCATCTTCCTTCTGCACGTTCTCAATTACCAATGATCCCTCGGCCGTCACACGAAACCTTCCATGGTCCTGGTTTGGGAACATGAAAGTCTATGGCAAAAGCGCAAAAGAAAACCATCAAATTCAAATATTTGATGGAAGCATATTCAGATGTTGAAACTGACATCCAATAATAATATTTAATTAAAGTGCATCTCATGTGCATTATGATGATGATGAGGATGATGATGATGGATGATGATAAGAGGATGATGATGAAGATGATGATTAGGATGATGATGATGAGGAGGAGGATGATGATGACATTGATGGTGATGATGATGATGATGATGATGATGATGATGATGATGATGATGATGATGATAACACAATGAAGATGGAAATACTAGTGCATGTTTTTATGACTTTACTGCTCTACAACCTTGAGCACATTATAAGTTCTTTTAAATAATCCTAATACCAGTATATTACAAAAGCATAACATTTATATTTTTGAAAGTAAGCTTGGGTGAAGTTTCTTTCTCTCACACTCTCTCGCTCTCTCTCTCTTTCCCTCCTACCTTCCTTCCTACCTTTCCTTCCTCCCTCCATCTCTCTCTTGCATTCACTCTCTCTCTCCTTCCTCCCCCCTCTCTTCCGTCCTTCCGTGCCTCCCTTCATCTCTCTCTCTCTCGCTTTCACTCTCTCTCTCTCCTCTCTG
Source organism: Aporrectodea caliginosa (assembly GCA_020284085.1). Lineage (NCBI taxonomy): Eukaryota > Metazoa > Annelida > Clitellata > Crassiclitellata > Lumbricidae > Aporrectodea > Aporrectodea caliginosa. The sequence goes on along the minus strand of JACEVL010000155.1, from coordinate 67,308 downwards.
TCTCTCTCTGTCTCTCTCTGTCTGTCTGTCTCTCTCTCTGTCTTTTTTGCTCTCTGTCTCTCTCCTTCCGTGCCTCCCTTCCTTCCTTCCGTGCCTCCCTTCATCTCTCTCTCTCTCTCTTTCTCTCTTCTCTTTCTCTTGCTCTCTCATATTTCTGGTCACTCAAGAGAAACAAGCTATCTCTTTCAATGCCCTGAGACTGTAATCTAATCTTCAGTTTCTGATGTTGCCTTCCTCCGCTGCAGCAGAGCTTTTTCTCTGTCAGACTCTGACAAGGTCTAGCCCTTCAGTCTACAGTTCCTATCACAAGATTGATTTACATACTACCTTTTGTGCTTGATGTTTCAAGGTAAAAACTAAATAAGTCTGACAATAATTCATGCATTAATCTAATGAATCATTTCTATCATGAGAATTGGTTCTGATAAGAATAAAATAAATGTTGGAACAATCTTCCATCAACATTTATGCACTGTTTCATATGATTCTCTGCCCATCTTAAGTCGTACCTGTTAAGATCAGTTAAACAGCTGTGTTAGCATGTAGAGGTTCTGCAAAGGCGCTATATAAATATTTCAATACAAATAAGCATACATACAGATATTCCTGCTGCTGCTGCTGCTGCTGCTGCTAATAATAATAATAATAATAATAATTATAATAATAATAATAATAATAATAATAATAATAATAATAATATATATAATAATAATATAATATAATAATAATAATAATAATAATAATAATAATAATAATAATAATAATAATAATAATAATAATAATAATAACTCAAATACACTTTCCCCTTCTGGACTGATTTTATAAGGTTTTCAGAGTTCAGAAAGATAATATATCAAATCAAATCAAATCAAATCAATTTATTGCAACCCAAAAACATAACAGAAATATATATCTAATTGCAACTCAGAAAAAAACCATAACAACAATATATATCACATAACGCCATAAAGAGAAAAAGAAACCAGGGTAGCAAAAGGGAAACCCAGAAGGGATATGATCCCGCTTAAGTAGGGTCCCCGTGCCTTTGTATTCTGTAACCTAAATTCATTATTGGCCTGTGAAAGAAAGAGAGATATAATGGTAAGGGCCTAATTAAATCAAATCATTGCATGAGAAGAAAAACTTAATTATAATCTTAACTAAGAACTTAACTAAATGCGGTTTTGCGCCATTCACAGTAATGTGTAGATGCTATACAGATAAAAGAAGGTGTGTACGTAATCTTTTTTAAAGATGAACAAATTATTAGACATGAGTATATAGGAAGGGATTGCATTCCATATCAGTGTCCCCTGAGACTTGATTGTATGGAGCCGAGCGTAGGAATGAACCTTAACAGAACGGAAAGTGGAGGCATTTCTAGTATAGTGGGAGTGTGTATATGTATATATATAGACAAACTGCTGAGCACATTAGATGGACCAAATGCCTGATGACTGCCTAGTGCCTACCTGGCTAGATGCCTTGTTCCAGAAGACTGCTGGCATAGGATTCCCTGTCACCTCACACCGGATGGAAACCCGTCTTCCGGCACCAACCACTTTGTCCCTAGGAGTGATGAGGAAGGAAGGCCGAGCTGTATCACAGAAAATATTCATCAGAATATCATGACAGAAGTTTAACAGTGTTCTGTGGCCATGACATCAGAAGATCTAAATGACATCAAAGACTCAGCTGAATGTCATCATCACAGAAAATGTATAACATTAAAATTCCTCTGATCTGTTTCCAGGCTAAAACAACTTACACTGATTTATTTGACATCAATATAACTTTCAATTTGCCATAGTACTAATGTACAACGCTTTCATTAATGGAGTTGCTATGAAAACTGACAAACAATGAAAATATTAAACGATTGCTTCGTCCGAGTCCAAATGACAATTACCGTACATCAAATCTAAAAAGACTTTCACCAATCCACAATTCCAGGCTGTGAATGTCTGTAAGATAAGTCAGAAAATGTGCAGGAGACTCATCATAGCGTTGTCTTTATTAAATCAAGAATTGCTGTAGAATGAGGATGACCTGTGATGACATCACTTCCTAAACTGCAACAAAACTCGAGATCAGACTGAGAATTTTTATCGTAATGATGTGATGCACAAAGAGGCCCAGATGCAAATCCAATAATAGAACTGTTCCTTTCATTGGCAGACATTGAATGATCGACTGATAGACAAGAGCAGCGCTTACAGTGCACTGCTAATCTTGCTTCTGCTTCTTGCCATCCCACTGAATTCTCGAGGCGACAGACGTAAGTGCCTTCATCGGTTACTTGAGCGTTGTGGATCTTAAGGCTGCGATCGGCCAGAATCTGCGACCTACACAGAAACAGCAGACGCACATAAATTCAGTGAAGCATCTATCTCGACATTTATATAGCCCCTCTTAGGAACTCTGAATCATGAAATGACCCAGTAACTGTTCAGCAGGGATGAGCGAATTGGTATTTTTTATCGATTTCCGATTCCGGATAGTTGGCCAGCTATTTTTGCCGATTCCGATCCGAATAGTTAATACAACAGAAATGAAAACAAAATCTTGTAAATTCTCGCTAGATGTAATTCCAATGAGAGTTTATGCACTGAACTATTTAAAAGAAATTAACATTTGAAAATTTGAAACCGCGTGGCGTAAGAAAAAGCCTGACTGTTCGCCATTTTTTTACACGTCGAGTAACAATTTTATTATTTATACAGACTTTCAATTAATTAAAGATTGAAGATTACCACAGGAGCTCGCCAAAACAGGTTACTATTTCTGTATTCGTGAAAAAGAAATTGCTTTTGGTCAATATAACTTTTTGGTATTTAGATCGGTAGTCCTGGGATCGCCGATTCCGATTAATGCCGATTAGTGCAAAATCCGGTCCGATCCGATTTTCGAACGGATAATCGGCTCATCCCTACTATTCAGATACAAACACATGCATAATTCAACACTCAATTCATCAGTAAATTATTTCATCAACTATTTCGTCAGGCGGCCAGCCAGTAATTACTCATTAAAGTTGTTAAACTATCTATTAAACAGGCCATTGCTAATTAAAAACATCTTTAATAAAAAGTTACCACCTTCATCAACAGTTCCAGCTATTCCATATGCAAAACAAATGATACGTTTGCATACATGTATATATGCATACATGAATGCTTATACATATATACATTATATAGAACACATGTACATAATACATACATGTACTGTACATGCAAGCATGCATACATATGGTACAGGTGGACATGTGCATGGACAAATGTCCCTAAATACATGGTCATATGTCCCTACATACATACACATATCCACATACACACATACATTAATCTTTTGTGCACATAACAAACTTAAAAACTACCAGACCCACTGAAACTGGGTGCCTGACCTTTCTGCTGGTATCTGTCCTTCGATCTTCTTCCAGATGATGACTGGTTCTGGGTCTCCGGATGCCTGGCACTGAAGAATGACATCCGAGTTCTCCTGAGCCACCGTGTCTTTTGGTCCCTCAACTATCACAGGCTTCTCTGAATAAAATTGAACAAAAGATGCCCATTGAGAGGTCATTTGAAGGTACTATATTAGATGCATTGCTATATCCGTCCGTCCATCCGTCGGTCCGTCCATCCACTCCATCACTGACACTTGCACTGCTAGCCAGAATGCATTAGGTAGCCTTAAATTACAATATTCAGTGGCAACAGTTGCATGACAGAACAGCTTTAACACAAGAACTGAACCTCGTTGAATCTTAGCCTAACTTATTTAGCTTTAATCCGTAAAACATTTTGTGCATAACATCATTTAAGATCGCAGAGGCAGAACTTTGGTGAGGCACTTGAAAGGCACTAGTGCTTTGATAATTAACTAATTAGCTAATCAAATCAGATGGTAAACTGAACTGACTAAGTATAAAACATGAGATGTAGACAGTGCATGCCAGATGACAAGTTAGACAAATAACTTCAGAAGTGTTACTGTGATTGGCCAACCAGACAGATTCTACTCCTAGGATGAATCTGCATGGTTAACCTGTAGACTTAATTAACCTGCATGGCTAACTTGCCTCTTACAAACAGCTGAGCAGGAGGACTTTCTTTTTCCCCTCCGACATTATAGGCCATGCACACGTAGACTCCGGCGTCTTCCTTCTTCGCCTCTCGTATAATGAGTGACCCTTGGTCATCGATGGTCACTCGGTCATCTGGCTGGACCACTTGCTCACCTCTGAGCCATCGAACACGAGGTTCTGGCTCCCCACGTGGTGGCTTGCAGCCCAAAGTTACATCCATCCCGGCGCCGACTTCGGTGTTTTGAGGTAACTCTCGGAATTCATCTCTCATCACTGAAATGCAGGAAAGTTCGGGATTAGCACAAAATTTAATGTTCCACATTAAGACACTCATTCAGGCTGACCAATTGGTCAGGTGGCTTAGAGGTCATGCAATTCCAAGAGCGTCATCATGCAAAACTGAATGGCTATTTTTGAACCAAGCTATGCATGAGAGTGAGACAGTCTAGTGGAAAAGCGTACTGGACTGACAATCCAGAGTGTGGGGTTCAAATCCCTACTAGGATAGGATACTTCAAGACGTCCGTTTCATTAGCGCCTCTAGTAAATTAACCATAATACAGTAGATGGGAAGAGCAGGTAGCAAGGGTAAGCACTGGCCAACTGCTCTAATAAGCTAAGTTCTAAGAAAGAGAAGTCTCTAAGACTTCTCTCCCAAGAGAAGTCTCTAAGACTTCACTCCTAAGACAAGTCTAATACTTCACTCCTAAGAGAAGTCTCTAAGACTTCAACCCTGAGAGGTTAATCCTGTCTCTCAGGGTTAGCCTACGAGACCATGCTTCTTTTGTCTTCTTCTCTCTGTGCTTTTAAAGTCTAAACTAGTAAGTAAAGTCTGTATATATATCAGCTACAAGGTCTTTCTAACTGAGTAAGCGAATTATCAATACGAAAACTAAACTGTTATTTGAGCATTGTTGATGACTTTCTCTAAAAAAATTTCACTTATAGACAAGTTACATATCCAATGTCTGTTTTGTACCCCAACCTGTCTGCATGCAAAGATTTTATCTTTGATGACACCCTACCCCTGTTTGTACCATGTCCATCTAAAGATACTGCATATGGTAGCTGTGCCTGGCTCTACCATGTTCAGCAGAATCAGTTCCATTCTGTTCACCTGTTTTGTCTGGGATCATTTTCACAACACGTCTGAATTCCAGTTTCTTTCTTACTTCTTTTATCAAAACCTCCATCTGTTATCTCTGTATGCATACAGGACTCTCTCATTATCTTTGTGTGTGTGTGTGTCTGCCTGTGTGTGTCTACGTGCTTGTGTGTCTGTCTTCCTATCTGTCTGGCTACAGCCTGTCTTCCTTTACTCCTCAGCAGCAACTGATGACGTCTCTTATTCCTCATGTAGCTCCGTTTTTCTATCAAGAGGAGGAAGAGATGGAATAGGAGAAGGAGGAGGAGGAGGAGGAGGAGGAGAAGCATAAGGAGGAGGAGCAGGTGGAACTGAAGTAGGGCAAGGGAAGATGAAGAAGAGGTGGGTGAGTAAGGGGGCAGCTAATGATGATGGACGAACGGCCTTTATCGGTGTGGCAGCAGAGCACCAAGAGATGTAAGTCTAATCCTTTGATTTCAACTGAATAATTTCGAAGACAGATGCTGAGCAGCACGGAGACTGGTCTCTGTCTCAGCACCACCACCAGCCACAGCACCACCACCACCACCACCACCAGCCGATGAATTGGATGAACTGGCCGACGGGGCCCTAGTTCAGGTCAGTCTCTGCATGACCAGGTCGTCGTTCTCTTCCATCTGTCCATCACACAGACAGACAGACACACTCTGAATGACAGACTCAGATCATTTGGTGGATCAACACTGTCTTGGTTCAGATCATCAACAGCAGCAGCAGCAACCGGAAGCCAGCCATCTACACACCTGCATCCACATCTAATCTACATCTCCATACATACATTCTATATTTGTCCTGGGGACCTCCACAGACACACACACATAGACAGACACAGACAGACACAGACAGATACAAAAACCGGATACAAGATATCACCAAGAGTGAAAACCACCAAAAAGACAGAGACAGACACAGAAAGAGACAACATAAAGAAAGACATACATACAGATATACACCCACAGACAGAGAACATCAGCACACAGACAAACAAAGAGACAGACAAACCGAAAGACATACAACCAGCCAGACAGCAGAGGCAGGCAGACAGTCAGCCAGACAGACGAACAGTCACAAATGCCTTCCAGTTAGTCTGTGGTTAGGTTAGGGACTAATGAATGAGCCAGGCTTTAACTGAACAAGCAGAGAGTGAGTAGAAGGAATCAGACCAACATCCGGTCCCTCAGCCAGTGGCAGGAATTACATATATTGCATCCGTCTGCTTCACAACCAAACCTCCTTTTCCCCTAAAGCTGTCATCATATTAAGCATTTCCTAACAGACACTTGCAAATCAATGACCATGTCACAGCTATCCGAAAATCAGTCACTATCCTGCCGTATGTGATCTTTAGAGTCCCTGTATAATGTTTATATATAGTCGACAAATGATAATCCGAATGGCCTCAACCATTGCTTTAAACCAAAACATGGGTTCAATGAAACCATTCATGTTCTTTGTTTTCATAAGAAAGCAATATAGGTCATCGAAAGTAATTTTGTTCCCTGTACTACAATTTAAAATAAACAGATGACAACTGCATAAATGTCAGTATAAATTATAAGGGAGTGGCCCTAATATGGCAAGCTGTCCCAGCAACTCCGGAGTCCATATCTCTCAAGACTCAAGAGGCACTATATAAGTTAGTTATTACAAAACAAACACTCATTTGGTCTATTACCAGCAGTTGATCAACGGTCTTTGAAAATACACTATTACATCTATTGGAGCTTTGCTTATAATAAGACAACTATGAAAATTCAACAATGCCACAATATATTCCATTAGTAAGAGTCATGATCCACGCCACATCACCCAATTAATGCAAAGACGAAAACGCAATGTCACTTGTGCAAGCATCAGCACTATACTCTGAACCTTACGAAATAAATGAACCTCCAAGCCCCAGATGCATCAAAGCATGGCAAAAGCTTCACCCATTAATACAAAATATACGATTGCTTTTTTCGCCAGCTCCAATCCGGAGCACGATTGGCACAGGACAGGAACATCCATCGCTCGGAATCAATCAAAGCCGGATCCGTGGCCCGGTCGGCTGCCTACGGATGCCGTGCCCTGGCCACCCGGAACACACACAGGCACGAACACACTCGCCCATGGGAGATGAACGGAAGAGAGGCAGCCAGGTAAGCGAGAGGCTGAGCGACTGAAAGGCATCACCGTCCATTCGATGATGATGATGAGCTCCAGTGGCAGAAACAAATCGAAATCCGGACCAAGAAACTCGTCGCGAATAGACAAGTCACAAAAGGGATTCTGCAATGGCCGACACCAGCCAATAGTTAATAGGGACCAGCGCACAACATCCATAGACAACCATGTTGACATACTGTGGTAAGTGGCGCAGTGGTCAGTCCAATTAATAATCGCTAGGCTCTACTATAATCTCGTATACAATTATGCAGGTACAAGCACCAACCTTTTGCACTTCGCATCTACCAGAAAACAAACAATGGACGAGCACGGACTGTTGTTAAACATGTGTTCTTCACTTGTGTCTGGCTAGCAGGTGTTGGCCACCTACTCACTTCATGTAACCAAGTGCATGGTGGCTATATTTTGACACTGTGCCAAGAATTTCTAATCTGTTACAGCATTTTATCTGAATGGAAACTGATAGTTGAAGGCTTGAAGCGGACAGGGAAAGGTTTCCAGTCTAACTGTTGCCATGGTTTCTGTTCTGTCCCTCAGGACGTCTGCAAAGAGTATCTAGGGAGGGACCACCCAAAAGTGAACAAGGGAAAGGGGTCATGCCCTAATGTGCACATCTGCTTAGTATTTAACATTTTTATTCAAAGTTAAATTGCAATAAAATGTAATCATATTTTAACAGGTTATCTAAGACTACACAACTATGCATAATAAAAAGTCATGCATTAAAAGTTTAAAAAGTTATCCAAGCGTTTTCTGAAAAACGTAATTCTACATGATTTCTTCAGTTTCTTTAGTCAAATAAGTTAATGTTGTGGCTGCATCTGCGCAAGTAAGCAGTGCATGCGTGCCAAATTGTCCGGTTCCGAATTGCCTGGTTACCGACCTGGTTGTTCCCCCAACCAGAACATCCTTGTGGTTGGTCCAACTTTCTTCAATAGGTTACCTAGCATCTTTCGACATGAGCTTCTTGGTCTTCCTTTAACTCTATTCCATAAGCGCTTGAAAACCATTTTGTTTGATGCTGTTTTTCCATCATTAAGTCGAGTGCTTCTGATGAGTTTCCTTTGATGAGGCGCTATATAAATTTGTGATTACATTACATTACATTTGATGTCATTCTGGTCTCAATTCAAAACTCACTTGTTTCAACTTCCTAATCAACCGCAGTCTTCCTTCTCATCTTCCAACTTCCAGACTCATAGGACTCATAGGATTTCGAGTAATTTTCGACTGGGCTTAAGTGGTTTAGGACGAGGAAGAACAGACTGTGGTTCATTCTGAAGCAAACATCAATCGATGCCATACATGTGCATTTCGATAATGGTGCTACAGAAGTGCCTGGATTACACTTCCCTTGTAAACGAAAGATCTTTCAGCCTAAGTCCTTGAAGAAACTGCCGAGGGATCGTACGTTACAAAGCTATCAGATTTACTACGCAACGCTCCTTCTTCATCTGTTGTTGATGCCTCAAACTAAAAGCCGTGATTTTCCCATCAAAATCTGAGCGAATAATAACAGGCATGACCTAGAACCTGTTTGGAAGATCAAACTGGAGCCTAACATCTCCGAGCAGTGGCTGTGTTTTAAAAAGCGCACTATCTTATCTTACAAACTAAGCAGGGAAGACAAGTGGTAAACTGGTGCTTAACCGCTCACCTGGACAATCATACACGCCCTTAAAACCAATGTCTGCCAAGAACAGACACGGATGTCAATGGATCAAATCATCAGAGTGGCCCACAGCCAGACAGCATCACAGAATACAACCGCACAATTCCTGTGCACTGCGTACACCTGTCAGTGACTAGAAGTGCGCAGTATCGTCGATCAATGAGCCTTTAATCCTAGGAATCATATAAGTACCTGGACAGTGAATGCACTGTTATCGCACAATGCGAGTCCACTGTTAAAAGGGGAGAAGGGGCGGTAGATAATGCCTTCGGAAACCAGCTACACGGAAACCAGGTACAGGAGAACAGCGAGAACAGCGATGTGCCCTGGTATCACAGCGCTGATAAAGAAAGTTTCTCCACGGGGCATTTCACAGCAAACCCACTTGACAACGACTACTTTGCCACTTATCGGATGATCCACATTGCCCAGAGAATCATCCAGGCCTCTTTATGAGAGACCATCTGGAGGAAGCAGCCACACCAAAAAGAATTACCACCCGGTGGCCACAAAGAATCGCTTATCTGGAATGCACTGGAGCACCTCTGCCAATTACACAATTCCAGCCGTATCCACCCATTCATCCACCCATTCATTCGTCTGGTCATCCGATTACAGTCCACTCCAGAATCTTGAGAAGACAAGACAGAATGGAAACCCAGGAATCGCTGATATGGACGGGCAGGATAGAGATGGCCATCCTTATCATCACCAGGCAGCAACAGCAGCATCAGCAGCAGCAGGCCTTAATCTGCGGTGGTCAAGTGCGGATGCAGAGGCAGGAGAAATTCCAGTTGATCCCTGATACATCCACCTCTTGACGTCTGCAACATCCATCAGGCCGACGTCCGGTCCGGTCGGTGCAAAGTGTATCGCCCCAATGGTGGAGTTTCAACTAAGACTGCACAGAGGGTTTAACTCTCCCACCAGACAGATATACACTGGTGCATCGACTTTTAAGTGACAGTTTACAATCAGTGTACTCATTTATAGCCGAGTAAACTTGCTAGGGAGTGAAAATCTCAAGAAAACTTTCTTTTGAGGCAGGAAATCCAACCCACATCCTCTAGACTATTGTGCAACACATATGATGGTAAATTCCAAACAAACAGTCTGGAAAACTGCTTTATAGGTAGTTTTCAACACAAGTATTACTTTCATGGTTGGTGGAGGCAACAGAGGAACTAATATCAACAAAGTGTGCATTGAACCTATTGCAAATGTTGTGATTTATTAGCAATTTCGTTGCCCTCTATATTTAATGAATCTGCCCTTCAGCAGCTGTTATTTACGAGCCATTATTTTACCAAAAAATAATCCTAATCACTTTCCATGTCTTTCGTGAGATCATTTCACATTTCAGAAATCTGTCAGCCACTTTTCTGATCCTATGTAAATATTTTATATCTATAGCAATCCAAAATATTTAGTACCTGTGGCACATGCAGGCAAAACTTTTTGTTAGATGATTTTGAAATTAGGTAGGCTTATTTACACAGGGCATAATGCCCAGGGAGAACAAGTGATACACTTCGTAAGATATTAGTGCTATAGAAACATGTCATACAATGTCTAGACTATCCTAGCCCAAAGTGTTCATTATTTTTACATTTCTTTGTTTCACACTGTTCTTAGTACTTGCATTGTGCTAGAGTTCCACTAATTCAGTGGTTTAGTAGCTTTTGCTATTAGTGGTATTTTTTTCTGTTTTCTAGGACCTTGTTTAAAATGTTAAAATTTTTGTGGTGTGGGTCAATGTTCATGCTTTACATCTTTTGGAGTGTACTAGTTGCCTGTACCCTCCTTTTGCTGTAGCCTGTTGCATAACTGTACTATTTTCAATAGAACCATAGTATCAAACAACAACAATAGTAATGCCACACTGCTTGCTACAAAATGTGTGTTATAATACTTAAAATACCATTGAACTAAGTGAGTCGTCATAGATCTTAAAGACTGCGGTCCAACCAATTGACAAATTGGTTTCATTCCTTGTTCAAAAGGTTCCCAGCCGTATCAATTTCAAAGGCGGCAGAAATGGTTCCACTCCTAACGGATTTGTTGCATGTCCAACAGGGGCAGCAGCAGAACTATCAGCCAGGCTGTCCAAGCCAAAGGTGTCAGAGGGTTGTTTTGTCACGTGAAATGTGAAACTGGTCTATGGCAAGTCCTAAAACCTTTCCACCTAGTTAGGAAAGCACCGCTCAGGGTACAAAGAGAGTTAACTTGAACTAACCTTACCTCTTTACCCCTGCTTAACTTTAAAAAATAAAAGAGTAAAAAGTTACACATTTGACTTCAAACTCTTACTGTGATTATCACTAATATTCTGTTTAGATTAAGGAAACTATAATTTATTTGTGCTTCTGTTTAACTACTCTTTCGTATCATTGGTTTGTATCCTCTACAGTCTTTGAAAGGGACGAAGAAAATTTTGGCCTAAGGGCAGAGAAACAAGCAAACGGCTTTACTGATTAATTTGCGGTTCTTATGGCCTCCAGGACTTCATTGTAAAATGAAGCCTGCTGCACAAGATGAAGTAAAGTCTGAACCTTAGAAGTTGTGTCAAAAAGACAACACACTCAATAAGAATATTACCTGATGGTGTAAGTATCAGTATGTATCTCTATACATTTGCATTTAGGCAAGTATACATGGAATACCAGAGCAATCAATCAACCTTGCATAAGAGATATATGAAAAATCATCAAGTGCCATAAAAGTAGATAATAAGATCACAGAAATTTTTAATAAAAAAACTCGAGTAAGACGAGGATGTATTTTATTATCATACCTATTTAACCCAGTATTAGAAGCTCTACTGACACTCAGCCTAAGCAACACAGAGGCAGGAATAAAACTACTAGTAAACAGGAAGATGGTGAATAACCTTCGATTTACTGAAAAAATTGGCCTCCTTACTAGCAGTGAAACAGAGCTAACGCCTAAAGGATATTATGAAACAGATTGATGAAACCAGTGAAAGATTCGGTTTAATGATCGATGCAGAGAAAACCAAAACAATGGTTATTGAAAAGACCAAAGAGACACCACACATGGAGAACCAGAGAATTAACAAAGAAAACCAAGAAAAATATACGAGATGAAGATACAACCCATTTTACTATAACCAATGGAAAAAGAACCAAAGGCAACCAAGACTACGCTGGACAGTGGATAGATAATATAAATGAGGACCTAACATCAATTGGACTGACACTAAGGGGAGCAATGGACTTGACAAATGACCGAGGATAATGGAGGTCATTTATTCGTGCCCATCGCTGCCAAATGGCTGGAGTCCGGAACTGATGATGATGATGATGACATGTATGAATGTATGAGCATGCATGTATGCATATATACTTATGCACAAGTATGTATATTCATAAGTATGCAAATAAGTAAAGCTTCCATGTCCCATAGTGAACCTTAGGGGCATTGTTTATTTCTTTTCCTTGAGGCTCTTTAGCCAGTGTTTGAAGAGTCCCAACATCCTGGACACATAGCCAGTGTCTCATCACACGGCTTTCCATTTACTTCCAAGCTAGTACTGCTACAAAACTTTGCTTGATGCCAGAGACAAGTGTGTATGCAAACAACTTGACCATGGTCATTATACCCCACAGACTATAAGCATGCTTCAACGTTATGATTGTTGGATTACAGACTGAATGCACTAACTGAATAGACCATTATGAGACATGGAACTATACTATATGTAAACCATGTATGCATGTATGTCTATATGTTCATGTGTATAAATATTTCTACAAAGCACCTTAATATCAAATGGTCTGTTCAGTTGCAGGTAAGTTAAATTAAGCTGTCAAGTTAAGTTGCAAAGTTGTAAATCCTACCAGCAATTTTGAGCGAAGCATTTCTGCTGAGAACGCTGAGTTTTGTCTCTGGATTCGTAGCGTTGCAGTAGTAGACTCCGATGTCCGAGTCTCCCGTCTTACTTCGGACGACGCGTAGGAAGAAGAGTTGTCCATTTGGAAGGAGCATCCTGTGGGAAGCAGCGGGAAACTCGTCATTTGATGTGACCACCTGCTGACCATCACGATACCATGTCACCACCGGCGCTGGCTCCCCTTCGACCTTGCAGTTGAGTGTGGCCGGTTCATTGCGCCCGACATAGAGATCTTCCGGATGCTCAAGTATACGAGGATTCGACGTCTGGAGGATTCCTACACAGAAAACAAACCAAGAGTTTTGGATTAAAAAATTAACCAACATTCCCCAATTTTATCAAAAATAAATAAAAATCACTTTTGTCAAGAACATAAAATATAAATACATCTTTATAGAAATCAAAATACCAATGCTTACATAAAAGAATTGATAGAGAGGAACAAACTGCAAGTTTTGCAACCCATCTAAGAAAGCATATATGACATAACTGACACATGTACACTTATGTATGCATGCATGTTTGCATGCCTGCCTGCCTGTAAGTATATATATTCATATAAGAGAAAGTATTTTAGATCTAATGTTTATTGAACACCAATAACAATAGACAATACAGTCATTCACAGAAAAATATCAAAAGGCATCGAAAGATGAGATCAAAAGAACAAGTCACACTAACAGGGTCATCTGATTTCTTATGAGAAGATTTCCTTATGGCACTTCCAACAATTTCAGTGCCAACAATTGAGGCACATGCCAGCAAGATGATTAAGGAAATTTGTTTGGCAACAGGAAGCCAACTTAACACATATATTATTGTGATATAATATTATGTGAATATTTTGGCTAGTTGGGCTGTTGGCTATAACTTGAGTGGCATGGAGTTGTTGCAAATGGAACCTTGGGAAGCCCGAAGGATTGAATAGCAGTAAGCACTCATTTACTACTTGCAGTTTAGCAACAGCCGTTAGAGAATAGAAAATGCCCAGATGGATAATTTGGTTTGTCACCTTAGACTTTGATAGCTCTACACTAGGCATCAAGCCTTTTCCAATCAACTTAAGAGGGAGAATTGGAACTGACCACATCTTACCTTGTTATTCTAAGTACACAGTGGACAAGAAAGCAGACAAAAAACAATCAGAAGAGAATAAATGATCCCATAAGAGAGAGCGCCATGACCAGTCGACCCAATCAGGGCATTCCCCCAGAGGAAAAGAATCCCCCACCCTATCTGCCACATCAATCACCATAAAAGGAAAAAGCTATTTTTAAATTGGTTCTGCCGATTCACGATAATACGCTTCGCTTCCGATAATAGGCATAATTTGATCTTCCGAATCCCGCAACAACGCTTGTCGCTTGGCAGCAAGTGTTTCCCTCTTGCTGCCAGTGTCTCAACATCTGTCCATCCATTCTCTCTCCTCTCAGTACATTTCCACTACTCCATCAATCTATTGCCTACTCTATGAATCCATTCCCTAATGTGCAAATCCATTCTCTACTCTGATAATTAATCCACTTTGTTCTTGACAAATCTGTTAAGAATGAAAAGTGGAATTAGCATTTTGGCTGCTCGTGCAGTTGATGATATAATGCGGCTTAATTTCATGTACAGCAAATTCACTTTCCTTATTTGAGATAGTCTAATTCTGAGGGGTTCCCATTAGGGGTCTGCAGGTATACCCGTACCCGCGGGTTTACCCGTACCCGACCCGTACCCGCGGGTCGGGTACGGATCGGGTAGACATCCTACGGGCCGGGTCGGGTACGGGTAGGAGCATTACGGGTACGGGTATACCCGGTTTTACCCGTACCCAACTGAAGTTTTTGAGTTACATGCACTTGCACCTTCAAAGACTTACTAAACCTGGCGGTACCATATCCTTGTGTTGACCTATGTCCATGCGCCGTTGTGAGCTTGGAATTCATGTATAGATGCTCAATTTACAGTTACAAAATGACTTGTTTCCATTAGCACAATCCGATCGTAGTGTTTTTACATATATCTCATCAGAGTTTTAGTACCGACAACCATAGGTCGCTGACGCCGAGCCTAGCAGTCCGTGTTTCTTCTTCTTCTTCTTCTTCTTCTTCTTCTTCTTCTTCTTCTTCTTCTTCTTCTTCTTGTCCTCCTTCTCCTTCTCCTTCTCCTTCTCCTTATCATTATCATTATCATTATCATTATCATTATCATTATCATTATCATTATCATTATCATTATCATTATCATTATCATTATCATTATTATTATTATTATTATAATTATTATAATTATTACTATTACTGTGATTATCACCATGATCATCAGACTATTATTACTACTACATACTTTGTAAGACTATTGAACTGGTAAGGACTAGGGCTGTCAACGGGGGCCCGGGTTTCCGGGCCCCCGTTCGAACGATTGAGCCCGGGCCGGTAAATCAATTCTCAAAACCCGCGGAAGAGACATAATGCCTTAAACATCATTCCAATTGTTTAATTACTGTCTAACGGCTTAATAGCTGGCAGGTGGCTGTTGCCTGTACAGCCAAGCCGTGTCGGGTGGGGCAGTCTACGACCCAAGATTGCTTGCGTGGGGGCAATTGTATTTCAAGAGGAGCGCCACGTTGTAACATTGTAACAGTCCACCATGCATGTGTGTGGTGAATCCCGAGTTTAACAACATCTTACAAAGGCCGTTGACGTCGGCAGAAATTATTTTGAACAGTTCTCACGCTCGCGTGTGGCCTGAGAGAAGCCAATAAAAGAAGGGCAGGGTGGACAGACAAGCCGCCCCTCCACGCCTATAGACTCTGGGTGGGAGGCCTAGGGCTAAATCCGCCGACAGCGGAGGGGGATTGGCTGTTTATGCCGGTGCCCAGACCAGTTCATGAGGGCTGCAGAATGCTGCGCCCAACTGGAAATGTGTGTCCCCACGCAAGCTATCCTCCATCGGGACTGGCCAGTGACAGCTGTCAATCAATGTAGCACACATATTACCAAATTTAACTAGTCTCTAGGAATCAATAGCCAATTAGGAGGCTGTTTTACTGACGGCCTGACGGGTTTACGGGCCCCCGTTACCATTGGTCTCGGGTACCCGGGCTGTACTTTACTAACATTTTGACAGCCCTAGTAAGGACTGGGATTATGGGAAGGCCTATTAATTTTATTGCGGGTACGGTATGGGTACGGGTATACCCGCGGGTACGGGTGGGGTTGGGTAGTAATTTTGAGTACGGGTCGGGTACGGGTACGGGTAGCGATCCTGTGTTACGGGTACGGGTCGGGTAGCAAAAATGCTCTACCCGCAGACCTCTAGTTCCCATTCACTATAATTCAACTTTGGTACCTGTTCAGATAACAAAAAAGAAACTTTTTACAGTGTTGCTAGTTCAGTATAGTATACATTCACTTTCAGATCTCTTCCCCACAGCTGTGGGTAAAAAGTAGTTTGAAAACGACGTCTAGACTGTGGAGATGATGATATGGTGACTTCCTTCTAGTGCCCCTCATAAAAGTGCCCCAGCCACATCAACGGTCAACCTCAGTCAAACAAGTCATCGCCAGATGCTACAACAAGTATGGGTACTTGAGCCATCGGCAATTCTAAACAACAGTAACTCAACTGCTTCCAATTCAACTCCTCCAACACACACTGGTCTCTTCTGGCAGTTTTAAACAACAGCATTTAGTAAATTAAGAAAAATTGCAGAAATGCAATCATAGCATTGAACTTGTGAATATGGACTAAATTTCTTTCAAATGTGATGGAAAAGACGTCATCTCAGCGATTAGCTGATTGTAAAATTTAAGAACAACCATCTGCAGAGTATCATGTGTGGCCTGCACTACATCTAGAGTGCAATGTTGAAAATGTTAGTTATCAGTGCAAAAGACAATAGATAATTTACTGCAACTCACACATGCTGGATTGGTATCCTTTTGTAGTTTCAAGCAGAAGCATTACTATAATTTTAGAAAAATTATTGTAATGCATTAGTGACTTCAAGACTATATAAATAAAGCGAAGCAATAAAAATTTGGTTTGCTATTTTAAATGCTGTATTAGAAACAGTTGTAAGAATTAGTATTGAACAACAATTGACCTTATATTATCACTTAGATTAAGCTAAGACCCTGGAGGTAAATCAGAATAATTGCGATGACGTTGTTTCATGGTAATAAAATGTACTAAGGTAAACACAGACAAGAAACCAAAATAAAACTTCTGCACTTTGCGGTGTTGGAAGCAGTGAAGAAGATGGAGACTGCAGTCAGTGTCAGTTCCGGCACCACAAGCAGTAAACAGCATAATCCAGATGTCATGGTGTAAGGACTGCTTTCCATAACGAGACACAACAGATCCAAGTCACGTATCATCCCCCCCTACCCTCAATCCATCCGAACGAACTATATATGAAAACCAAGAAATCGAGACGTGCAAACATTCGTCTGAACAAGACGAGAGAGTAAAATAACACAACAATTTGTGCGTCTCAACGATAACCTGGCAAAAAAATGGGGTTTGCAGACTAAACAAACTGTCTTCTCGGTGGTCATCTGTTTATCGTAATTGGTAATTGCTCAGTAGAGCACCGATCCTCGTTGGCAAGTGCTCAAGTTCCAGCACTTAAACATCCATTTTTATGCAATTTACCAAATTAAATATAACGGGCCAATAGATAAACACATGAAATTAATGTGTGACGTCCAAGGAAAGAGAAGCAAAGGAAGACAAGACTATGATGGATAGACAACGTAAACAAAGACATAACATGGATTGGACTAAAAAACACGAATGCACAGACTTAACAACTGAATAGAATGGAAATCACTCAATGGCAAACAGCTGGTGCTGAAGCACTGGCATTGAGAAGTAATTGCAGTGCAAATGTGTTATAAGGAAGTACTTGACATGGCTTCCAAATACAGCCTTATTAAAGGGCTTCCAGAGCATTCGGAGATAATAATTCTCACTGGACAGCATAATATGGGAATCCGCAAACAACAGTGGAAGTAATACAGCAATCATATACAGCACAGGTCACTGGCCAGACTATAAAACTAATTATGGTATGTGCTTATTAAACGAGATATTGCTTATGGCTTGGTATGCATATGGTCATTGCTGTTCTACAGTGGACTTGGAATTAAGCGGATATGAAAGAGTGTTGTTGGTTCTGTAGACGAAAACAGAGAATTGGGGAAATTCTTCTGAGCACTGAAGCAGCCACAGTTGCAGCAAGACAAAGAGAAGACTGCTGTAGATCAGATTGGATCCTTAGAAGACAAAGAACAAATATTGATGAATTGGAAATATTGTCATGCAGGGGGCTGATCCCTTCAAAGCGAAGCTACAAATGACTGGATGCATAGAATCCATCTGTTCACAATTAGCACCAGGCAGTTCAGTCTGGGTGGCCTCAAGGAACAGAAACACCTCAATAGGCACATTGATGCCAGACAAGCAAAACAAATTCCAACAGGAATGAACATAACAAGTAAATGAGTTCAGCCATTCACTCATTCATTCATTAATTCATTCAGCCATTCACTCATTCATTCGTTCATTCATTCATTCATTCAGAACAGCTGTGCAGTGACCCTCAATATCAACCCCAGCTCAAATGATTCCCAACCCAATCAAATTGGAACAGAAGACAGTTTTCAAGTCTTGATTAAATGCACAATTACAGTATCTTCCCATTGTTGAAATCGGAACATTAACTAAACAGACATGCATGGCCATCTTCATTGCCTAAACTAGCTGACAACTTTAGGTAAAGTAAAGTATTCAGACACTTAAATTATACTGCCCCAAAAACCTCAGCAATATACTCTTCTTGAGTTTCCACATCATTGCTGCATATATGAATAAAAACTGAGAAATCTATTAAGATCCATGTATTTGCAGTTATACCGAATCTGACCAAAACATTCTCACAGTTAAGCAGTTATGATGTCGCTCATTCATTAATCACTTTTCAAGATTCTGCTTCAGTATCAATCACCAAATAGTTTGAGCGTCATGTCCTTAGGAGACATGCAAGTCAAGAAACGGTCAAAATTAGAAACGTCACTGTATGACTGAATATGAATTTGCATTGCAGAGATGACAGTAGATATAGTTTGCTTTGCTTGTATGTCAAAGAGTGACAAGCTTGAAAAATTTCTGCCACGTAGTCAACAAAGCGTCATTTGATTTGTGACTAATTCCGAGAGCACACTTCTTTAGATATCCTCTGAGCAAATAAACACTTCACTCCATCACATTTTCTTATTTCTGTCCAATGCTATTATACTGCTATTTAACACATTACTCATTGTCATAAATATTCCTATTGCTCACACATTGCTCGTGAATCATTTCCACTGCTACCTATTACTGCGAGCTATTACTACTGCCGACCGTTTGCTCATTTGCACCGTCCAGTTGCTCATTTCTCAAGAGCATGCTAGAAGCGAACATTTCCGAATTCCAGACGACTGGTTCTGGAGAGAAAAGCAAACACTTGGGTCCTCGTGGTTGGATACACACGCATAGAGCAGACGATGATGTCTGTTAATACTGTGAGGTCTTTAATGCGACCAGACGACGAGGCCACCCTTTGGCAGAGGATACCAAAAGCAGGAGATCATCTCCTAAGCCTATATGTGCTCCAACCAACCACCAACACAAAGGCTGCAGAGCAAACACTCTCAGCCTCTCCAGAAAGCATTGTCTGGAAAGAACAGATACTGATGTAGGCAGATGATGCAGATCATATACATCAATTGGTTGGTTATGATAGTGCCTGCAGTAATTAACTAAACTGTCTGGAAACAAAGAATGCACTTTGATACAATCTCGTGTTATGAAGAGTGTTCTAGTGATATGTTCCAGTTGACATCTTGAGTAAGGGCATTTCATAATGCTTTACACGCATCAACTGTCTAGTAATACAGCACAATCTGTACGACTAAACAGCTGTGTCTCCATCTACTTGCTCTCAAATTCTAGCTGGTAACCCCTTCTCCCCCTTTGCTTTTCTCAAAACCTATTTCTTCTCTTGTGACCTTGCACACTGGGACTCTGGGAGCGCCTCTGAATGGTTCATCCTACTAGAGGTGCTTTATAAATGTCTGAATACAATACAATTGCCGTGGCCTATCTCTCTCTCTCTCTCTTCAACCGTCCTCGATACGAGGGTTGGTCGCATTGTAGACGATTCTTCTCCATCCTCTCCTGTCCTCGGTTTCTCGCAGCAACCTTTCCGTTGTGATAATTCCAACCATTCGCCCACATTGTCCATCCATCTCTTCCTTGGTTTCCCTCTTGCTCTTGCTCCCGGTACCGTTCCTTGCATAATTTCTTTCTCTAGACATTCACCTTGTTTCCTCATTATATGCCTAAAGTAAGACATCTTTCTTCTTTTGATTGATTCCAGTAAATTCCTTTCCACTCCCGCCGTCTCTAACACCCATTCATTTATTTTTTTCTCTATCCATGATATACCCAGTATTTTTCGTATGCATTTCATTTCAAATGCTTTTATTCTCTCCTCATCCCTCTTTTTGATTGTCCAGCTCTCACAGTGGCCTATAGCCAGATAGTAATGCTGTGCTTTACAGTAACGTGACAACATTGTCTAACTCAACCAACCAACCAAAAAGCATAGTCTATCAGTGTTCTAGCCACACTGGTGTAGTCAGTTAGCAGACATGACCTGTTCTTCTCACTCTTTCTTTGGCCGTGTCCTATCTGAATAAACAATTCGTGTTTACATAAACCGTCAAGTGCCCCTGCAGAAGGAGACCCTCCAAACCATCCAACCATCTGGTAGAAAAACCTCCGCTCACATACACAGGCAAATTGTGCCAAAGAATTCCAACACATGACCAGTCAGCCAGCCACCCAACCAACAAACCAGCCAACCAGCCAAACCAACCAACCAGCATAAGCCAGTTTGCAAACAGAAACAAACTCTATTGTCTCTTCATTATATTTCATTCTCTATGGTTAACTAATGTTGACTTCATTGCTATTGTTAACTTTTTCATTACCATCATTAACAAGTTCCTGATCATTATCACCATCACAATCTTCATCATCTTCACCCTCATCATTATCATCAACACCACTGTCAGTAACATCACTACCAACAAAGTTATCACCATCTTCATCATCACAGTGACAGTCATCATCATCATCCTCGACATTCCTATCATCAAAATAACATCATCACTATTCTTTTGATCTCTTCCCCTCTCTCATCATCAATCTACATCACCTGTATCCTCTTACATCCTTCTCCTCTTTCTGGAACATTCCAGTTGGTTCTTCCTTCTCCTGGTTCTCTTCCAATCATTACTTAGCATCTTCTTTAGGCACTGATGATGATCACCATAATGCCAACGCCAGATGCCAACCGAAACCCCCCATCCCCAGTTATCCACCCTGCAAGGCTTCAGCTGCCTTGGCCACTCCCCTCAGCCATTGTTAGAGGCCCACCACACTCCCTAATAAATCAGCCAAGCGCTGACCCCAACCAACCGACTGACTGACTGACCATGACAAAATCGATCACCTGAGATAGGAGGAAAAACAACATTCGACAACTCCACCTGGTGCCTGACGGAAACACTAAACTCCTCCATGCACCGTTTAGTTGGTTTCCCTGCTAGCTCCACCTGGCGCATGGAGGAATACTAGCCTCATAACCTCTCCACCATTCAGCAGCTACCTTCTGGGTAAAAAGCACCACTGGACAACTCCATGTCACTGATGGTAGAACTATAAACCTCTAAACTAAGCACCTCTGCAAACGAAAGCACATTAGGCTGGAGAGATACTGAAGAGCAGCAGAGTGCAAAACGTATTTGTTATCAGAGAGCTGTATCCAGTACAATTGTAACCATTCAACAAGTCACAAAGTATCAAAATAAAGTCAATTCAACAAACAACGATCTGTCATTTCGGGCAAATGGCTTCAGAAGCATTCATTTTTAATATTCAAAAAGTTTGTAAACATTTCCTTTGTATGTATTATTCAAAGTGCCAGGACTTAAGATACCTCTTCCCCTACAACTGTCTTACTTTGATGAAGGAGATTTAAAAGGCTCTTTGGACTAACAGACAAATGGTTTAACTTTAACCGGTGTCACATAGAAACGAAACGAGGGGCCGCAGTAGTCTCTTAAGCTAGCCCTACCCTAACAGCATGGCCACATGGAGCCCATATGGGACCCACATAGAACCTGTATGGATCCCATCTAATGCCGATGGAAATACTGGCAGGGTAAGAGGCTGCCAGAGAAGTCAAGTGCTAATGAATTTATTTTGTTAACCTTAGCATATCAAGACAATTGACTAGTACATTCCATGCTTCTTCATTTTCTCGATGGTAGAGTGCAGTAGAAGTAAATAGGTCTATTACTCAATCTATGATGAAGCTCACTAGAACATAGTATAAATGGAACAGAAACATTGAAATAAGTTTGTAAGGAGAGGAACTCACAATTTCTAGACTGACAGCCAGGCATGCAAAGACTGCAAAGCGCACATGGGTTTAGCACCAGGACAATAAAGTGCAAATATCTATGCAAACAAACAGTAAAAAGAATAAAAAATAAGCAAAACAGGCTATGATGTTTTGATTGCCAGAGCACTGATTTTATAAATCTGGAATCCCGAGAAAGTAATGATTGGTTGCAAAGTCATCAGAAGTTACCTGATTGTTGATTTACATCGTTATCATAATTATGATAGTGTTATTTACCTGTTGTCAGGTGTAAGAGGTTTTTCAATTACCCACCTGGGTGACAGCGCCTGACCTGTCCGGCAGATAGCCTCAGGTAATATAAAAGGATTGCTTCAATTGCAGCAATTAATGCTGAAACTGAAAAGCAATTAGCTACGGCCAACTAAAGGTTCTTTAAGTAAGAACTTTAGTAAAACAGATTTGAACCTGGGGCATGGCTAACAGCCGATTGTTGACTTGTTGAATTTGATCTGTTTTCACTGGGTTCGCGGGTCAACAAAGCCCCCCCCCCGGCAGGTGTCTCCTACTAACGCATCCCCTTTGATGTTCCCAAGATCAGCCACTAAACAGGAGCTGGAGGTTGAGTGTCAAAGAGATAGGCCCCAATCAGTAGCAATTAGCAGAGTTTTATTAGGGCTATCCCTCCTCCCTTCTACCTTTGCAGTCATCTTCGCTCCCTCGGCAGCCAGTCTTCAAAGAAGGAATTGTTATGGCTTGTTTTATTGCTGGTGCCACTGTTGAAGGCAGAGGCGGCTCGGAGGTGTTTAGACACGGAACCCATCACCCGGAATCGAACCCCTCCACCCAACAACTACTATTCATCTTTCCCTAAAGACTGAGTCATTATCATGACTAATTAGGACCCGGTTGCCCGTGGCAACAGGTCGGGCAATCAAATCCTAGTTGCAGCTATGAACAGATGTGCTACTAAACTGTGAATGAGCTCCAGCTATACTCCCTCCCTCCCTCTCCAACGGAACAACTCGCCTCAGTACAGTACTCTGTATAACATTTCAACATGGGTATTCAAGTACAGGCTATTTCAATAACAGTACTTCCATACTGGTATTTCAGCACAGGTATTTAGTATGGGTATTGTATGCATGTATCTAGACACATAACTTAATGCCTTTCAAGTACCTTACAAAAGCTATTAATATATTTCAGTATAGTCATTTCAATAATGGTATTCTAGCATAAAATAGATATCTCAGTTCAAGTATTTCAACAACTCTGGACAACCCCTCTGATATGACGCAGCGCTCCTGATTAGCAAATTAGAAGTTTGGAGTTTACAACTACAAATTAGGCAGACCTCTCCTCTCTGCTGATATTTTTAAGTTGCTGAGTTTGTGTGTAGCAGTCTGCATATATCTCTGAATATGTGTGGCTGTTAGTCTATCAGTGCTTGTGTGTTCGGCCAGGATCGACATGTGTCATATCATAATCATAGCTCCCTAAATTCTTAATATCTCTCTCTAAATCTAGACGCTTCTTCATGAAAGTTTGGTTTCAGTCCTCAACTTACAACACAGACCGTGCAAGTCTTAGGATTTCAAGTCTTTCATTCACAATTGATTCAGACTTTAGTCAGACTTAGATTTACTGATCTTGAATGTGTAATAAAAGCAATACTTTAATAATGAAAAAAAATTATATTTTCCTTCATTTACATTTTGATATAATATAATTATTTTGCTCTCATTTGTAGACTAACATCTTTCCAGAGTTTTGGTTTGTATTTATAAATATATACTCACACATATCACCTAATTTATTGAGAGAGCAGGTCTTCTTTATTGAATGGTATTGTTTGGTGGAACAATAACAATATTGGCATCAAAGGATCAAAAGGTGAACCAAACAAAAAAGCCATCCGGATATCACCACGGCTACTATGTTTATGTACAATTAGTTCTGAAGCATATTATCTGTACATTTATATATGCACAAACATACACAGAAATTGCACATGTGGAAATAATTATGAATGGTCAGAGAGTGGAAAGAAGGTTGCCTGACGAACTCATTGGACAGCAGTGTACCAGCAGACATGTGGAAAATACATCCCGATCCAGTGATTGCCTCTTCCATTCTGATGACGTTCAAGGCCTTGGAAAGCAGAATTGAGGGCACCGGAAGAAGATGGAGATTACGTAATTGATGGATAGACAACGTAAACCCAATTATCAGAGCAGTGACCGAATTATTTGATGAGACAACAAATGCAAATGATCAGATCACAATGACGATGATTACGATGATGATGATAATTATGAGGAGGAGGAGGAGAAGGAGAAGAAGAAAGAGATTATGAAAGATAAAGACAAGCATGCAGGAGATACAGGATGGTAGTGACGATAACAATTATTGATAGGTATAATGATGATGGTGAAGATTACTAAGAAGAGGAGGAGGGGAGAAGGAAAAGGGGCAATGAATTATGGTGATGATGACCAGAGTGATACCTGACTTTAAAAATAGCATAAGGAATAGGCCTAAGCATTATGTGAAACTGGTTCAGAAGCTCATCAGGAAAAATGAAAACAGAAGATCATTCAATCACAGAAATAGATTCAACTAAAAGCACAAGATCAAAAAGACAACAGCAAGACTCATCTGACAGAAGGGGCAACATTCCATAAAACTCTGACCCCTGGTGAGGTCAGAAAACGGGTTATGCACGTCATATGTGACGGATGGTTTTCCCAGGAAGTTAAAAAGGTTCCAACTAAGCAGCAGATGCTTCAAGAAATCAGCAAAAACATAAGTCTTGGCCCAGTAATTGCAGCAACAGGAGAAAGCATGTAAGACCGTATACAACAAATGCAGGAAGTCCTACCGATAAGCACTTCAAAAACAAAGACTGGCGTTCATCAGTGCATCTGCACTAAAACCCCAAGCGCCACCTAGTCATGGCTAGAGGAGTCGTCGTCATGTCGTTCATTTGCCCTGTTACCTCTATCACTATCCATCATCCCTTAAAGACCGTCTCCCATATGATAAAGCCGTTCAGTTTCACACTGAATCCCATACAAACAACAAATGCATGACAAATTTTGTTCTGCTCCTATATAGATAGGCCTAGATGTCCTTCCTGTTCCTGTGCAGCCTTGCCTCACAATTACTACTAATACTATTGCCATTTATTTGTCCAACAGTATTATTATGATTTCATAATCTGTTCATAATCTGTTCATCACCGTCGTCGTCATCATCATCATCATCGTTATCATCATTATCATTATCATCATCATCATCATCATCATCATCATCATCATCATCATCATCATCATCATCATCATCATCATCATCATCATCATCATCATCATCATTTCAACCTTAGATGTAAGTGATCCCTCAAGGTTACATCAATTATAGGGACAGTGCTACTATTGGTGTTGTTTGTAGTCAGTGCTGTTGTGTTTGCAGTTTAACATAATCAGCATCTATCTATCTATCTATGGAATTTATATAGCGTCCCTTCAAAATAACTACTCAGAGGCGCTCCCGACCCAACAGCATATACCATAAACTTAAATAGGATTTCTAAAACTACTATTTTGTTGTTTAACATTGTACTCCTGTGTTGTTATACCTTTCATCAGTCTTTCTTATCGACATATGCAGCTGCTCAACAATCAGTAGTAACCTGATGCATGAACATCTATTATGCAGTAAGCAGCCTTCATGCCTGCAGTGTCCATTTGCTCAATGTATTTAAAAGTTGATGCCTGATGATAATTATAAGTTGCATCCTAATTCTTAGACAGGATTTCAAACTGATATTGGTATTTGTTGGGCTCTGTCTGCTAATTCCCAGGCAATTTAGAAATCTTGGTTAAAAATCATCAAAGCCCAGTACTAAGCTGAAAAACAGTTCAACATTTGATCTCCAATAACAGAGGAGAAATCATAATTAAAATTAATTGTTTCTGTAAAATGGGTCTTCTACAGCAAAACTAGTTTACCGATACAAAAGCCAAAATTTTGCAAGGGTCACGTGTTTAACCCCATAACTCAGAAGACAGACCGAAGCAAAGGAGGAAGGTATTATGAAGAGGGTGCTGAAGGAAGGGCAGAACAGGGCTGGAGGGAAGGGCAGAACAGGGCTGGAGGGAAGGGCAGAACAGGGCTGGAGGGTCCTACATGGAGGGGAAGCAGCTCAAAGTGTCAGTTGATATAACAAATTTGCTACAATGCATACAACAAGTCATTGGCTGACAGATAATTAGAAGTTACAGAGACAGACAGAGACAGACAGACACAGACATCGTAAGGTACAGAGGAAGAGACAGGTCTGACAATTCTGGCCAATCAACCAATCAGACACCATTTACTCCCAATTTACGGGAAAGACTGACCTTTCCGTTTCCCACTCAGGTCACGAAAGACCACGTGATTCTTAGAATTGTATTGTTATGTAATGGATGGGCCACATCCACTTCTTAGACAGGACACAGTCATGTAATTAAATTGGACATTTAAGGTAAACTCCTCAAGGAATGAAATTCTAGTCAATCCTTTCACTAAAAATCTCATTACTGTCCTCAGTGTCCTGCCTTTCTCTTTGCCTCTTTCGATCCGTCTCTCTGATTCTATCTACCGGGGTAATCTAATCTATAGTTTCTAAATGAGGCAGAAAGAATTTCATAACATGTCAGCGGAGTTTACTCAGACTATGTATTGTTATATAAACACTATTACAATCATGATAAATCCCAAATACTTTGTAGCAATATCTTAGCGTAGTGATCAATTCCGTAGCGTGGAAGCCAGTGCAACATTCGACGAAGGCCATACAAGCGATCAGCCACTGGTTACATCCGATCACACAGAGGGCGGTGGCGGTGCTTAGATGAAATCAACTGCCTCGTAATTCCATCAAATAACAACCAATAACATGGCATAGATAACCACCTCCTCGTCGTCGTCCTCCTCCTCCTCCGTGGTTATTAATGCTCCAATTATTAATACTGAAAGGTAATAACGTCTGCCAAATTGGCTTCGAAATCTGTCTGTTCCTTGGAGAATGGAAGCAACCATGAGAAAGGAAACCAGAAACCCCGTGGATAGGCGGCCGCCGCTGCCTTCTGAGCACCCACTGCAGGTGATCAGTACCACTCCCTGAACAGAGAGAGACGCCGCCAGACACAGACAGACACAGACAGATGGAGACAGACAAACAGAGAGACGGAAGGTATGATCACTGGGACTTGGCCTGTGCATTAGGGTTTATTTACGACGTGCAATAATCCCAAAATAATCATCGGATTAAAAGGGTGAAATGAGAAAGGTATGCTGTTGCACCATCTCTCCCCAGCTATAGGCCCTACATCCGGTAGAAAACACGGCAAAGCCAACCCTCCCCACTCCAAAAGTCCCAAGAGGAGCAGGTACGGCAGCTGCCATTATACGGATTGTGCATCGCCCCATCCCACCTTAGGTCCACTTGTGTCGCCCCCTGTAATAGGGGCAGGGACACAGGACGGAGGCATCGCTCCTCCGCTAGTGGGAAAAAATAGCGGACGATTTTTTCATGAGTCGATGGCAGCGAAGCGGAGTTTCTCTCTTGTCAAGGGACGAAGGACGCAGTTCATCCCACAAACGAAAGATGACAGAAGACAGCTAGAGCAAATAGATCCAGTCAACCCAACCACCATACCTCCCACTCCCATCCTTACCCGTACTCTGTTTGTCTGTCTACCTCTCTCTGTCTCTCTCTCTCTGTCCCTCTCTCTCTGTCCCTCTCTCTGTGTCAGACATATATTATATATATATCATCCTCCCTCACTCCCACTCTCCCTCCTCACCCTTTCTCTCTCCTTCCCTCTCTCCACCTTTCTTCTCCATCCAGCATCACTCTACATCCCTACCACTCTCCATTCTCACATTCTCACCGTTCCTCTCCCAACTTCACCTCTCTCTCCGCCCCGCCCATCCGCCCTTCCACTCTCCCTCCCTCCTCCCCTGCATTTCTCCTCCGTCCTCCTTCCCTCCCTTCCCTCCACCCATCCTGCTCCTGACCGTCTCTTCTACCTCTTGCGCAGACACCGTAGCAGCAGCATCAGCAGCAGCATCAGCGACCATTCTAATCGAGAATAAATAATGCGACATCTGTTTGTTATATCGCGAGAGACGATCATCCATCGGAGGGCGAAGAAGAAGAAGAAGAAGAAGAAGAATCTCTCGATGCACAGACAGCAAAAGTAAACGAAAGGAAGGAAGGGATGACGCTTTAGGAAGAGACAGACTCACGGTCCCTCCTCCCACTCCTCCTCCCACTCCCACTACAAAACAACATCGACCCAGGCTGAGGGTCGAGGCCCGAGTGGGTCGAGGGTTGGGCCACTGGGCCGATTTGTAAGTCCCAATCCCTGCCTGGCTGCTTCCGCCGCAACCGGTCAAGACAAGACTCTGCTCCTCCTCCTCCTCCTCCTCCTCCTCCTCCCTCGCGGTCGGTCTATCTGGCAATTGAACAGCTACGACTACTACGGAGGCCGAGGAGGCCAGGGCTGTGGAGGGAGAGATCTCCGCCTCCTCCCAGTCCTCCTCCCAGTCCTCTCCCAGTCCTCCTCCCTGAGGGCCTGTCTCGGCGATAATAGCTAAAACAGCAATCGAACGTCAGCACGCGCCGACAGACAGACGAACCGATGCGATGGACCGACTCCCGGTATGGAAGGAGCAATACGAGAAAGACGCAGGCAGACAGACAGAGATACACGGGCACATGCAGACACAAAAACATACCGAAAGACATAGGCAGACACACAGACAGACACAGATAGAAAAACATGGACACACACAGACACATAAAGACAGTGGACAGACCGCGAAACACACACAGACATAGGAAAAAGGACGGACATAGAGTCATAGACAGACCGACAAACAGAAATACACAGACGGACACGAATGACCGCATAGAGGCGGCAGAGCGAGAGCGAGAGAAACAGAGACAGACAGACATACAGCGACAGACAGACACAGAGAGAGACAGAGAGAGAGAGAAAGAGAAATAGAGAAAGACAGAGAAAGAGAGAGGTTCGGTCGCTGGGTAGTAGTTTTATAGTGCAGACTTTCGGAAAAGAGAGAAAGATTCGAAGAGACAAATAGGAAGACAAAGACAGTGCTAAATGACCATAAAAGTGAAGACATGATAAGACTCGGACTAAAACGTGGACGACCACTGGACTTGACAAATGACCGCAAATATTGGAGATATTTA
Organism: Aporrectodea caliginosa; assembly: GCA_020284085.1. Classification (NCBI taxonomy): domain Eukaryota; kingdom Metazoa; phylum Annelida; class Clitellata; order Crassiclitellata; family Lumbricidae; genus Aporrectodea; species Aporrectodea caliginosa. The sequence goes on along the minus strand of JACEVL010000155.1, from coordinate 37,581 downwards.
TTGGCTCCCATCGTCAAATGGCCAGCGTCAGCAACTGACCACATTTACGTTCGCGATCATAAAACGAGATGGACACTGAAGATAAGTCCAGAGATGATGACGACGACGACGACGATGATGATGATGACGACGACGATGATGAATCTCAGAACACTGATAAGTAGTGATGAAGCTGATGAAGCACGCAGGCACGCACGCAGACAGGCAGAGGCAGGCAGGCAGAGGCAGAGGCAGGCAATGATCAGATGTAGGCCTACTCTTGTATTCTATCTTAAAAGGTTTCGCCTGATTATCAGCCACTGACCAGACGGACAGACTAATCCTCCTACTCCGCATCCACCTCCTCTTCTTCTTCCTCCTTTCCCTCTTCCCCTTCCCAAAGTCTACCCATCCTTGTCAGCATCCTACAATAAATTCATCAGACCCTGAGGCGGTGGAGATCTAGATGCTCAGACGTCCGCGAAGGCGGCTGCGGCTGGTGGTGATTTGATGTTAACTAGTGCCTAATGGTGCATCCATCCTCAACACACTAACTCTCTCCCCACCAACTCTGTCTGACTGCCTGCCTGTTTGACTGTCTACCTCTGTGTTTCTCCTTCTCCCCATTACCTCACCACTCTCTGTCTTCCTGTGTTCTTTTGTTTCTATGTCTGTCTCTGTCTTTTGTTTGTAATTGTAATTGTAATTACGACAATTATTTATATAGCATCGTCGGTGGCAAGCTACTTCTAGGATGCTTAATTTAAAACGTACGACTAAATATGACCTACGAAGTAAATAAGATAGGAAAATACACACGAGCTTCACCAATGCGACTGACTGATGCACCACATATGGTGCGCATGTACTGTCTTTCTCATAATCTCTATCCCTTTTAGTCTGTCTCTGGCTCTCTGTATTGTCTTTCTCTCAACTTGTCTGCCTGTCTGTCTGTCGGTCTGTGCCTGTCTATATCCAGTTCAGATTCTGTTTTCAACAGATTGCTCTGTTGAAGTTCAGGAAGCTACCTTTGAAATTATTCCATGCTTAATAGTATCAATGTCATTGTCATCATCATCATCATCACCACCAAGGTCCGTGGATGAAGCTCAACCCCACTGTCCTCGTCCATCCAGGTTATTCTACTAATCTCTTCTGGGTCTAGAACTCTGGATCCTTGAAAAAGCCCTGGGAACTCTGGGTGGCCGTGGAAATTGAGGCTCACAGCGCCAGACTAGTCATGCTCAAAGCAGACATTACTGAATGTGAAGTGTCCATCCAACGACCCATTTTGCATATTAGTCTGGCTGTGTAATGAATTTCAAAGCATCAAAAATCCTCGTTCAATCTTTACTGTCATCCACAAATTCTCCCTCCTCCCCTCACCATTCACCGCATGATCTCCCTGGTTCTCCCTTTTGCTGGATTTTTCCCCATTTCCATGCCTGCTTCAGTTTCTGAGAGGATTGGCATCCAATGTGACCACCGTTAGGTGTTGAGTGTGTAAATGCACATGTAAGCTGCATTTATTCACTCATCAAACCCTTGAAGTGAGGGAAAATTACAGATCATCTGATGAGCAGACTGTGGACGCCTTTCAAATAGTACAATCGATACCATCGCTCAACATAATTGGTCCAGTGACTTGCTTATCCCCAGAGAGGGCTACGGCGGGGACAAGTGACCAGAAGGAGAGTAAGCCGTATGCCTGCGTTTGCCAAAAACTGAGAAATTCTCTAAACTTATTTGTAAACGAATAAGAGATCTAAAACAGAGCTACATGATTATTTTGCCTCAACTATCTCAAGCAAAACACAACAATTGAAAACACAATCAGTTCAGTTAAATCAAGTATACTCAATAAACAAAGTCATTGCCTATACTTGATGAAGTGCAACTTACGCCTGTCATGCCAAGAGTCCAAATTGTCCGTGCACTGAAGTGTCCGAATTGATCGAATCTGCATTAACAGATTAAGTTGACAGCAATACGTTCCTGCTTAAATGAAAGTTAAACTTCATCGATAAGTTTTTGTTAAATTTAGAGCAGAAAATAAATCTTTGCCCAAGAGCTGCCAATGTTACTGGTAAAGCGACTGCTGTGTTTAGGGATGAGTATATTTTATGAAAAGTAAGTTTCTGCAGTTTGATTGACATGACAAGTAATGTAGCTCATGAACCTGCAACAAAATGGTTCATTTGGGAAAGAACGCATGTTTGCTAGACAGGCAAAAATGTGCAAAACAGCTTGTGTTTTCTCATAGTGAAAAAGACGTATGTTCGGAAGTTGGTGGTTGTTGTATGTAATGTATGCCAATGACAATGGGTCAGTGGTCAGAGAATCCTCTTCTAATTATTCAGAAATTATACAGCGCATATAGTATTAACATCTCTACACACGAATGCATCAAAATGAACACAAATATTACGACATCCATCCCACACTCAATGACCACTAGAGTTTCCTCATCAGCCCTAAGTCCCTAACTTTGCAATACTTCAGTTTTTGCTTAAAACCATTTCTATTGCCTGCTTAAATGAAAGTCAAAAATGTCAAGCATGAAAGAACCTGAATTAAAAATGTATTAATGTATTAAAACTTGGTATTAACGCAAAACATCCATAGCTTCTGAGACAGATTTATGTGCATCAATCAAAATCAAATTCCATTTATATGCCTTAAAGTGAGCAAATAGCTAAGAGGCATTGAGAACCACTCTGCATCTAATCCGTTTTCAGGTTTACACTCTAGGTTTTCATAAAGATTTTGTTGGCAAAATTTAAGCTCATAACAGAAGATAAGTGTTTCCTATGACTAATACCATTTGCTTCTTAAATATAGACAGAAAAACAAATAGATTTCTTAGCCTCTTCTATGATCTGTACCCTAACTATATCTGCCAGTGTAACAAGGTTTCATTTGGGGATCACCAGGGGCAGACACTCGTTGGAGGGGCACTGGCCCTCTTGGCCCCCCTGTTGAGCCCCCAATGTCCAAGGCCACTGAATGCAGAGTACAGTAGCAGTAGTAGTATTTCTTCCACAAATTAGCATCTAAGGAGAGGAGCAGACCCAAAATGGCAGCACAATTTAGCCGCGCATGCGTGAGAGGGTCTTCGTCGGGCGCCACAAGCGTCCCCTGGTGAGCAAGCGGAGAAAAGCAATCAGGCGGCGAATACGGAAAGATCGGAGGGAACAAGCCGACAACGAGCTCAACCGATTTGAATCCGAGAAATTCATCGCACAACATAGCACGCCCTGAAATGGAAGAAGAAGGAGCGGCAACGAAGTCTCGTCGTCCGCCTCCTCTGCCGTCCAACGCTAGAGGGACGAGAGGCAAATGAAAGGCGGCCAACCGTGATTCGAGTGGCGCCAACTATTGACAGCCAGACGCATTGATTCGCCAACTGAACTGACGGAGTTTGCTCAACCTTTTCTGCCCTAATAAGCGATGCTGCAGACGGATAAACGCTCTCTGGTTAAATCGCTCATTCAGAAACGGTGGATCTCAACAGTTTTGCAAATTTAAAACCTAAACCTATCCCGTGAATCAATTCACACTTACAATAAATGATAAAACGCATGCAACATATCTCAATTAATATAAGCAAAAGCAGGTTAACAGAATTTATCTATTGCTTTGCTTTTTCAAAGCCCATCTCAATATGAGAGACATCATAAAATGAGACACCGATGACAGCCTTATAGACGGATCTCCCTTTTCAGGTGACCGTCTCCTCTTTTAGTTGGTGGATCTCAGATCCATTTGATAATATCTAACTTTTTGTCACTTCTGTCAATAACCTTGCTTCCTATCTTTCCTAGGCTAACTTTGAGCCATGTTCCAATGTGGTCTATTAAGTGGCCTATAATGTTGAGGTACCTGTGGGGCATTTGACTCAGTTGGGGCGGTACCTTCCTGGCTACCCCTTAAGCAAGCTATACAAACAACCTGACACACATACAGTCACGCAGAGCATACAGAAAACGAGACTAAGAATGATCAGAAAAGAGCCAGATAGAAAGAGACATAGACTGACCCACAGCCAAACAGACAGAGAAATACATTGACCCACAGCCAGCCAGGCAGACAGAGAGTCAGAGACAGAGAGCAGGCAAAACAGAGGAGGCAAAGGAGAGGTGTTAATACAGACAGCGAACTCAGTAATAAACAATAATAAACCAGTAAAAACATTGATGAAACACAATGCCATGGTCTAAATCACAGAGACGCCCTGTTTCCGACAACAAATCCAGAGAGAATATTAGACGTTACAGGGATATATTTTGTACTTTATAAAATTGTGCCGATTTCTTATAGCTCCTCTCCTGGGAAACACATCAGAAGTGCTCCTGACCTGACACCACATGACCACGATCGAATGGATCGGTCTTCAACCCTTGCAACACAGACAACTAGACAGCATGGCACCGTGGTTGCCGACTGGTTAGAGCGCTCAACCTGTAAAGTGAAGAGTATGGGTTCGAGTCTCTTTTAAGACGGTTGCTGTGCATAAGGACCTTAAGCAATACGTTCACTCAGAGTGGCTCTGCACCATCGATGTTCTGTCGTATGGTCATTGTGTGTGCACTTCTGAACTTTGGAAGGAGGGATCAAATACGAATACAGGTGCCTTGTATTGTACTGTATTGTATTGTATAGAAGACGAGGTTATGTTGCATACTGCTTGTTCCAGAACGAGGGGCTGATGAAGGCAAAGCTTCCATGTTGCAATGAGGAGATACAGGATTTGGGAACAACTAGATAACCCTGTACTGCTAATGGAAGAGAGAGATCTGTGGCCAGGTAAGTAAGACACTGAAGGACAAAGCTCTCTAAGGTAGGATTTGTACATTCAGAGAATTTATATAGCGCCCCTTCTAGAACCTACTGAGGAGTGCAAATGTTGTAACACAACAACTGGCCAGGCAGTTACACAACAGCATAAGGATCTTAAACTCAAAGGGCCTTCAGTGCATTTGTCCCTTTTAAATGGTTGGCACTAATGAAACACCAACCTGGAAAGTGACCAATGAAACAACAGCTGTACCACTTGAAAACAGGTGTCCTCAGCATCTGCTGCATCTGCCCAGCACAATGAATAGTACTCAGCTCCACCCAAATCTCCATCTTTTCTTTCTACTGGATGACAAACCATCTGGGCTGTAGCTCAACTCTGCCCTTGTCCAACACACACCCACTTAACTTGGGTATTGTTTCGTATAATTATACTCTCTGCAATTCTACACTGTATTGCTATGCGCTGTACTCTCTTCTATTTCATTGTATTGTAATATTTCACACTGCACAATATTGTACTGTCTTACATTTTACAGTGCATTGTATTGTATTATAACAATAATGAGGAACCGTTTTGGCATCGCAGATGTTCCATCCACCAAATCTCATAAACAGGTGCATCTCAGGGAATATGTGCAACGGTCAACCGGGATAGATTGGGAAGAAATCCTCGATTTAGTAAATAAGAATTACAGGAAAAAATGTCTACAGGAAAAAATGTCTAAACAGTTAATTAAGAACAATCAAGGAGAACCTTTCAAAATACAGAAAACAACAGAAGGGGAAAGGGACAAAAAGAATAGAACTTATTCCTCTAGTTTTCTCTTTTTTTTATTTACACATGTAAATATGATGTAATATAAAATTTAGTCATGTGGGTAAACCTGAATCTGGGTTTAGGGACAACAACCTGTTCAGGGTCATTGCATGGAGTTCCCTCAGGACGTTCAAACAAACAAGTTTTGAACATGCAGATCTCTATACGGAATAGACGACCTTGCTCCTTAAATGATTATATATATGGAAGATGCCCAAGAAGATTTAGGCAGAAATTAAATTAGTAATATTTTAAAATCATATAAAATGAACTCAATGGTGAATTACAGATGGGAGGGAGGTGGTTGTAGGTGAAACAGAATAGAACCACCATAAAGACACCTGTTACAGGGTGTTAGCAGATCCTGGCAGTAGACAGCACTAATTAGTGGCACATAATTAGTCATCATACAGGTCCAAATCTTCAAATTCCCGGAATGCTTAGATGGACAGCCTAATAAAAACACAGCTGTCTCCCCCACAGATAAGCACACATACACACCTATATAGATAGATACTGCATGGTATATAGATATATGTGTATGTATATGCATTCAACTCCATATCTGGTTTTTGTATTATATATAGATATATACCGCAAATATATACTCATATATACTGCATTATGTATAAATATATGTGCATATTGTATTCATTCCTATATACATATACATGCAGTTACTTATTATATACATATATATCATATACATATATATATGTGTATATATATAGTATTATATGTGTAAACACATGTGGCTGTATATATATGCACATAAATTCATGTGTATACAGTGTAAAAGTGAATCAGCTGGAAGCCAATTTTATGCTTAGAGATTGTCAAGTGTTACATTCCTTGTGCTCAGCAGGGGTTGAGAAAGACTAGTGTCCAGGGGAGAATGTCCCCATAGGACAATGTTCCCACTCAGCCCTGAAATTCGCCCTGGGGTGGGCCAGACAGATATAGCTGCTCCCCAAGATCTTTCCACTAGTGGAGGAATCTTGGCTGCTCCCCAAGAAGGGCAAATTATTTGCTGGCAATTAAGACATCCTACGCACAGTACTTTCCAGAGCTTCAGAAGAGGACTCACTCATCACCCCATCTCCAGAATGACTCAGGCCCATTATTTTCACCTCTTGCTTTGTCATCCCCTGCAACTGAGAAGGTAAGTCAAATACCCCTGGCTTCAGACTGATTCAAAAATTGTTTAGTTTGCCCAATGTATATAAACTATACTCCAAGGAAAAGAACATGAAAAAGCCACCAAAAACTTGGTGTCAAGAGATTGTCAAGTGTTACATTTCTTGTGATCAGCAGGGGTTGAGAAAGAAGAGTCGATGATGGTAAAGATGATGGTAAAGATGATGGTAAAGATGATGATGATGATGATGATGATGATGATGATGATGATGATGATGATGATGATGATGATGATGATGATGGAGTTGCCTTAAAAGTAATGTCTGGAAACGTCACACACCTTGCAGCCAAAAAACAAAAACCATCAAGCACACAGTCACTGTGGCCTATCGACTACAGCTCTAGCAAAGGCAGTCCTAATAAGACAATTTAAATGTCTGGCAACAGGCTACACAGACTGTGCTGTGACACCAGACAGCTTTGACAATTATGAGTATTTTCCAAACACGAGGGTGCCTGCTGTTTATCAGACATTAGTTTAACGAGTGACGTATGTAGAGTTCAGAATCATTTAGAATGAAATCACTGCTGGAGAAAAGCCAAATGACTCATTAACTAAACAGAGTCCTGGACAGGAACTATCTAACTCCTCCATCTTGCCAAATATGATTTGCTGAAATTCAGTGTAAAGCCTGTGGGAGGGCTTGCCGTTTACATCCCACCCAAGTCAAAACCCAGCACACAATTAGTGACTAAGGCAAATTAGGGCATTTGACATTTCACAATCACTTCAAAATGTCATCAAATCAAAGAGTTATAATATTATATACAAACACACACTCACACACATGCATACGCACACACAACAAGCATATACACACTGATACATAATACATAAGCAAACATAAGCTCACACTTCTATTAGACAACGTCAAGCCTTTTCGATTGTGGGTCCCTCCATCTGGAATGGCCTCCCACTAGACTTGCGATTGATGCTTCGGTTAAACTCGCCTGCTTTTTAAAACTCTCAAATCACACTTTTTAGCCGTGGCTGGGCTGGGAGTGAAACTAAGTAGGTCTCTTGAAGAGGCTCTATATAAATTCTCAGAATGAATGAATAATTACATAACATGTGCATGTAGTTTATAGAGATTGAAAGAGCAGAGCGCTATATAAATGCAGTGATAGATGCTCCTCTAAACTGGAGTCTATTGTCTCATTGAACTAGCAAAATAATTCGGAGAATGATAAATGGATTTTTGATAGACTGGGAAATAATCAAGGGTCCGCTTATGCTGTCTAATCATCATCCTCGGTTGGCCTTTAGATCTTCATTCACAAAAGTCATCAGTGCCTGAAAAATCAAACCACACCAAACGGAGTCCATCCAGAGTCTGTCATCTAAAGACCATCCATCCAGAGTCTGTCATCTGCCAATTACATCTAATGCTATGACTCACTTGACGGCTATTCCTCTTTAACATCCTCCTCCTCCCCTGTTCCTCCTCCTCCTCCTCTTCCTCCTCCTCCTCCTCTTCCTACTAGACCCATCCTCCTCCATACTGTCCCTTTCTCTCTTCAATTCAAAACAACATGAGATTTCAACCCTATCCAAATCACACACACAGCTCACATGACCAGAATCACATATACCGTATAACCACCAGAATAAAATATTTAGGCAATAAAGACTAAAGGCAATCCATCCATCCATCCATCCATCCATCCATCCATCCATCCATCCATCCATCCATCCATCCATCCATCCATCCATCCATCCATCCATCCATCCATCCATCCATCCATCCATCCATCCATCCATCCATCCATCCATCCATCCATCCATCCATCCATCCATCCATCCATCCATCCATCCATCCATCCATCCATCCATCCATCCATCCATCCATCCATCCATCCATCCATCCATCCATCCATAAATCTATGCTTTGTTTGAGACAGGCAGGCAGGCAGACAGACAGACTGATAGATAAGTCAGTCAGTCTGTCTGTCCGTCTGTCTGTCTGTTTGTCTGTTTGTCTGCGGAAATGGCTGAATAATTTGAGACTGAAATCATTTAGTTTTGTTTTTTCCAGACAACCCTGAGGTCAGCCGGTGGAAACAGAATCAGCTAAGTCTATTGAACTTTGGATTACCCCTCGTCAAGTCAGACTCCACTGATGACACTATGAACCCCGGAAACTGTCACTTCATTTCACACCACTATATGTCACGTGACATCATGTCAAGTCCATGCTGTTAGAAATTTTTATGGATAACGACAGACACTAAATACACTACAGAACAATACCAGATTGCATTTCTAGTGCACCACTTACAAGTTACAACACTACATGACATAGTCAGCTAGTAAGTCAATCCATCTGAGCCTGTGCTTGAACACCATAAGCATGCGCTAAAAACACAGAAATTCCCCAAATACGTTTAAGGAAATTCTCGGTCTATACTCTATAATAATATATAGGGTGCAGACTAAGACAGTTGAGACATTTGGCTCCAGTCTTTGATCTACGTCACTTGAAAGGCCGTGACCTTTTGAATCGCCATGACAGCATCAGACTTATCAGTACAGCAAGATAAACAGTTTCCATGGCAACCAACAATAACCCGGTCAATCACACCTGAGGGTGACTTAACACACCTTGATCGCCCTCGGCCACCACCACAGAATATCTGAACCATCGTCTGATAGACCCCACACCCACCCCTACAGTAATCCCTGCTTGCTTGGCCAGATGTCTGATGGGCGAATGGGTGCCAGCCGAGCAGAACAGCAGCTAATTGACCGACCAAAGGCAGACGATGGAACAAAGCCTCACCTGGAAAAATAAACATATACCATCCAATGATCTGACCTGATGTGTGGAGGCATTGATAACGACTCTTCCAGGTGCCCAACATACCTGGGCTGAAGATGGATGGGAACGACGTTTGGAGAGAGGGAAATGAGGCAGAAGAGAGAGAGAGATGAGGAAAAGGACCAGAGGCAGTAAAAGAGTGGAAAAGGAGGAAGAAGCCCAAAGAGAGACAGACAGACAGAGAGAAACAGAGAGAGTGAGTGAGTGGGAGAATTATATAAAAAGGGAATATGATGGGATGGGAACTGGAGACGGAGAGGAAAAGCAGAGGAAGTCCGGGTTGGGTGACTAGGATGAGGAAAAGGATAAAGATGGAAAGAGATGGAGTTGGATGACAGGGATGAAGCAGAGGAGGAGCAGAATAGGAAGGAAGAGGAAGAAGATGATGAGAAAGCAGAAACCTGCACAAGATAAGGATCAGTTACGGAATTTAACAGCAATGCCTTTGAAATGACAACAAAAAGACTCAACAGGATAAACCTTATCCATCAACAAAGCCCACACTGTTTCCTCCCACCAATGCATCCATGACGAATAGGAGGGCAGGTTCACAGATCATCACCCGATCCCCACTCCACCCAACTTATCACATTAATCATAATCCTATGCCACATAACTTCTACAGACAGTACATCAACAAGATCAGGTGTTCCCACTCTGGTGATCATATGTCATGATCATGAAGTTTATTTCACATGAAGATCATCAACATGATCCCATGATAGTCATCATTGTCATTCATCTGATGATCTTCATCATTTTCATGATCACCCTGACCATGCATGCAGCATATATAATTTTATTATGTATGTGTGTATGTAGCACATTTGCAGTGTATTTAGTTATATAAACTTGCACTTCATAAATATTCATATAGTATAAAAATGTCTGCATGTATGTCAAGTTTATGAATCAGGATATTTATAAAGGTATGTCTTAAGTTTAGCTGAAAATGTATCTTGTGCATTAATTGGATCAGTTCTGATTTCCAGTGGAAGACTGTTTCAGACAGATGAAACAATGGAAAAGATAAAATGCCATCTTCTAGTCATTGGTCTATCTAGGTAGGAGGTACAAAACTGTTGGTTTACCAACCACACAATATGATATTCTAAGTCAAGTAAGAATGATTTTATGCAGAACTATGTCAAATGTTGGGCACACAAGTCACGACCACAGAAGCACCTGGTGTCCACGCTCCAGAGTCAATAGAGTGTCAAGGAAATCCTAAATAAGCCACAACGTAACTGTCTCCATGAAATGGTCTTTCTCACAGACTGACTGTAGATTCGGCATTGGGTTGCATGTCTCCTGGTACTGCATCCATCCATCCATCCATCCATCCATCCATCCATCCATCCATCCATCCATCCATCCATCCATCCATCCATCCATCCATCCATCCATCCATCCATCCATCCATCCATCCATCCATCCATCCATCCATCCATCCATCCATCCATCCATCCATCCATCCATCCATCCATCCATCCATCCATCCATCCATCCATCCATCCATCCATCCATCCATCCATCCATCCATCCATCCATCCATCCATCCATCCATCCATCCATCCATCCATTATCTACCTGTCTGACAATTTTTAAAATCAGTTCTTATTCCCCAGACTTATCATTATTCAATGAGGTCATCTGATCATCTTTGTCTGGTCATACCAAAATCAAGAACTGTTCTTGGCAAACGAGCTTTTTCAGTATCTGAACCTACTTTTTGGAACTCTCTTCCTGTATCTGTGCGCTGTGCTCAGTCGCTTGGGTCATTTCATTCTCGGCTGAAAGCTTACCTCTTTCAAATTGCTCATCCACCGTAGGCTGTCTCTCTGTCTCTTACGGACTGATCTTTTGGATGTTGACCTGATTACGGCTTGGTTTTGGTGTGCCATCGGTTGATGCCTTGTGCATTAGACACCGGCGCAATAGAAGTTGCTAATTACATTACATTACATTACTGTCCATCCGTCAGTTCTCCACAGCTTTAGCAATAGCCTTGTATATGAAAATTGGATTAGAGACATAGACTGGCCAATAGCTAGCTTTTGATGTCATCCTGATGGAATCCAAGCCTGCTAATTGCTGGCCAAATAATTCCACGCTTTTGATCGGACTGCAGGTCTCTTCCTTTAGCCATTTGACCATGCTCAATATCATCATAAAGCTTTTAATCATCAAGATGCTTCACATGAAATGCTATCTTCATGATGATCATGATCATCATGATGATTACACTTTCATTAAAGTGTTTGTAAAGCTCTTAATCTTTGAGATGCTCATCATGATTATCTCATGATCATCATAATAATCATAAGGATCAACGTAATCCAAAAGCTCTTAAACTTCATTTTATCTATCATGATTAACTTCATCATCATGATTAAGATCATGCTCCTCACCTTAATCACTGGTAATCAGGGCCGTATAGTGAGAGGTGTTCCTGTCCGTGGAACAGGGCGCAACTCAAGAGAGGGCACAACTTTCGAAAGGGAATGATTTAATTCATTGAACTTAATAAGCCTAACTCTTATCTTTGGGGTGTGGGGGGGGAGGCGCTAGATTTACGCTTGGCACAGGGCAAAATTATAGCTTGGTAAGGCCCTGCTTGTAGTACTATCAGCGCTTACATTACAGTGAGAACTGGGCTATGACTGCATAAAGCATGAAGAGAGCAGCGTTAAATCGTTTTCCTAGGATAAACACTCCATGCATATTGCATATACGTACATACACACATATCTAGGAAAGTGGATTTAACAATGTTGCTTCAAATGACAAACCAAAGGCCCTCTAAATCGTCACCTTTTCACCAATCAGTCGGTCGGTCGGTCCAGCGGTTGACTCTGCCTGGCAGAAGCCAATGACTGTGAGTCAACTGGACACACGGTCAGTTCTTCTCTTCCATTTTTCTTTCTATCTCATCTCGAGTCATCTAAGGCCTGGCATTTGCTCATAGACAGTTTGTTCTGCCAAGCGATCACATTTACATCAGGTGAAAATAATGAAAATTAATAACAAAAATAAAGTCATTTCACCTCCAGGTAAGAAATATGAAGAAAATGATACTGATAATATACACACATGCATACACGCACACACACATGCCTAATTGCCTAAGAAGTCCAGACTAAGAAGCAACTTAGTCCAGTGGTTGCACACTTACACAGACAATGACAGCCATAGCAGAAAAATTTCTAATCCAGGAATGATCATGTAGAACAACAACAACAACAACAACAACAACAACAACAACAACAACACCAGCAATAATGATAATGAAAATCTAAGAAAGAAGCATTGAAGAAACTCGCTGAATTTATATAGAGCCAGTCCAAGACATCTACTCAGAGGTGCTTTCACGTTAACAATTACAGTAAATGATCAGCTATTGAGTACTTTCCCTCAAGACATCAAAAGACGCACAGGCATCAGCTCAACCCAGCAGTAAGGCCACTTCCGAAATCACCATCACCATCATCACCAGCAGCAGCAGCAGCAGCAGCAGGACAGTGGAACTGAGAACAATGGAGCTAGTCTATTGTGTGTGAAGCGTGGGTTAGACCCCTAAGGGAGACCACCGTTAAGACAGGTATTAGAGAAATTGCTGGGTTCAGTCAACTGACTTCCAGTAATTATCATTCAGCCAATCAGACAAGTAACCGACTTTATGGCACCACCAGATGGAACCACATCTGTACAGATTGGCACATAGACAGACAGACGGACAGACAGACACTCTTACAGACACAAGCAGAACCAAACAAAAGACCAGACAAATACAGACCAAAACAACAGACAAGACACACAGACCAAAACAAAAGACAAGACACACAGACCAACAAAACAAAAGACAAGACACACACAGACCAACAAAACAAAAGACAAGACACACAGACCAACAAAACAAAAGACAAGTAGGCAGACAGACATACAAAGTGACAGACAGGCAAGGGAAAGGTAGATAAATGTACAGTCAGAGGCAGACACTCAAGCAACACATCAGAAAAGCAGGAAGACAGACAGAGACTGCAGTCTACAGATATAGAAACAGGCACAGATTGACAGTAAGACTGAATTCTGAAGACAGGCACTCATGCAAAAAGAGACAGACTCAGATGGCACAGGCATAAGAGGCAGACAGACAACAAAACAAACAGGCAGACATGCACACACACATATGCCTAATTGCCTAAAAAAGTCCAGACTAAGAAGTAACTTAGTCTAGTGGTTGCATACTTACACATACAAAGACGGCCATGGCAGAAAATTTTCTAATCCAGGAATGATCATGTAGAACAAGAGACAGGAACAAGCAGACATACAAAGGCAGACACAGACAGACAAAGCAAGACCAACAGACAGAGAACTGGTCAGACAGAGGCAGTCAATGAAGTAAAAACAGGTGGATCATAAAGAGCAGGAAACTGAGGAAGGCGGACAGCGATGAAAATCTGCTGACAAGCATTTTGATGAAATAATAACAAAGAGAAGCTCAGCAAAACAAAAACTCTGGAGAAAATATAAAAATCTTCTGACATAAACATGTCATAATATGAATTATAAGGAAACGAATTCTTTACAGACAGACTGAGGAAAACAACAGACACTTGTTCATATAGCCACACAGAGACAGATAGAGACAGATATGGACAGATCCAAAGTCACCTTAACTCACACAGCAAGGCTCTAAAAAACTCAACCAATTTATGGTATTTCGTTTTGACAAACTCAACAAGACGATGGCTAACAGAGAAGGAAGACATGTGCACAGATGCATGTGTCTTGCTATTTAGATACCGCCTTTTTCAATCTCAGAAGGGTGCTAGGGAGACTGGCAGAAACAATGGAGAAGAAGGAGGAGCAGGAGGAATGGTGCTGCTGTAAAGGAGTTTCTCTGTAGCATACATTATATAAATTCTCAGTTTAGGTTACAATGTGCTCCAGTTTCTAACAGCATTTCATGACCAGCTATTTGTGCAGTCTCCCCCTCCACCACCTCCCTTCTCCCATGTTGCCGTCTCCCCTACATTAAAAGCCATTACTATAGCTACTAGAGCAGAGAACAGTCAGGTCAAAAGGTCGGATGTCTGATTACAACACCATATTAACATAAATCTTCTTTGCCAATCATTCCTGGGTAAAGTAATTTCTCAGATGTCCATTCCTTGTCATCTTACTCAGCCAACTTAAGTATTAGGAAAATGGACTTTTGGGACCCAGTTTCTTCATATTTCTTCCAAATTTTGATAATGAATTAAATATGAATAGTCTATCCTTGCAAAAGCTAACTACCTGAGAACCCACATATGCTGGCTACTATTACATATATCAAATATTAAGTCTTGTTCATAAAAGGTATATATATAGTCTAATGCTCTTTCATAATAATGGCGATTTTTAACATAGAATTCGACAAGTAGAAAGAAAATTGAAGCTAAAATAAAATTCATAGTCATTCAAAGTCTTTCCACCTCCCAATCCCCTCCCCTTCCCTTTTCCCCTTCCCTGTCTGCTCTCTGTCTCTCCACCTACCGAAATGAAATGAATCTAGTTCATAGACCTTAGCAGCGCCACCCATTAGTGTAACAGGAAACGTTGAATGACTTGATGACATTTCTGTTAGTTTATATTATTAATATAAATATAAAAGACAGACACAGGCAGACAGACAGACAGACAGACAGACAGACACTCAGACGGACAGATGAACAGACAGTAAGACGGACAGACAGACAGACAGACTCAGACTCACATATACACATACTCGGACAGACGGATGGACGGACAAATACATGCAAAAACTCACAGATAGACAGACATACAGCATGGACTTTTATGGGGATAGACTTCAAAGGAATGGCTTCTATTGAGAAGTTCTAAAGAGGTGCTCTAAAGCTTTTTAACTGAAATTGCTACATCAATTACAGTCTCCATCAGGACCACATCTGCAGATGCCAAGATTCATTTGAAATAAGATAGGCTGTTGCTATTGATCTGCTTTAAAGTCACTTCATTGTTACAGTATACAATACAAAGAAGCAATGAAAGAAACTACATAATGCATTCTTTAACCTCTTACCTGAAACTTCGTCGGCCTGCATATCCAGTATCCCTAGTAACAGGATGCAGAGCATTACTTTGAATAGCTTGCCGTTTAGAGACATTTGAGAAACCATCACTGAAAATCCAGAGAGTTAAGATCGCTGCCTATAAAAATTACTCCAACGGGTTCCCGTTGCAGAGAGATCCAGGCTAAAGGAGAAATTCTGCTCCGTTGAGAAGACTCCAGTTCCCAGTTGGGGTTCCGGCGACGGACGACGAGGACTTCTTGAGGAGTTCCTACTTGAATGACACGAGGAGCCAGAGCCAGAGTGACAGCAGTGACAACAATCCCAGCGCTCCTCGGCAAATGTTTAACCATTCGGGTGGAAGTCGTTCTGAAATTTCACCAAACACAATCTGGTTAGCACATGGCAAAGCAATGAAGCAGAGCAGAGGAGGAGGAGGAGGGAAGAGGGAGTAGGAGGGAGGGAGGGAGGGACGAAGTGACGGATGGAAGGAGGCAAAGAAATGGGTGATTGGATGGTCAAGAATTAGGCACCCGTGTCACTCCCACATAACAAGATCCTCTGGGCTGGACGGGGCATGTGCCTGACATTCCCAGTATAGGGAATACCTGAATCAGAGGCTGCAACAAGGCCCTGGGGAAATAAGGGTTTATTGGGGGGGGGGAGGGGATTAGGCAGTGCCTATTCTTTTGAACCCAAAGTTAAATTAACGAACGCCCTCAGCACAACAGTCAGAAATCCCTGAAAATCACTTTAATTAAGAGCAGAATCAGATCAAAACCATCTCAATCCAATCCGCCTTTTGCTGGAAGAGACCATTGATTGATTGTATTACATGGAAGTTTTAGATTTGACCATGAGCAGAACAGGAGAAAGCATACATTACCAGTAACTGTTATGCAATGTAAGACAAGAATTTATATTGCGCCACTGGTGGATTCCTTGTTAGTACTACTTGTTGCACATTATAAGTAAAATGAAATTCACATAGCCAGAACCATAAGCCATGTTTATTCTGATGCAGTAACGTAATGTCTGAGTCCGTCTGTTTGTGTCTTTCTGTCTGTGGATGTGGATGTAACTTCTGGTTTTACGTAATGTCATGCAATGCAACATAGTTGATATACAGCCACTTCAAGATGGCTGCCAAGAACGTTTTTGAGACAGACGGGAAATTATACATCTTAGTACTTATAACACATCAATAGATATGGTAAGGTTAGGGAAAGTAATTACTCCTATAATTACAATGCTAATGATCAAGGGCAGTTGAATGACACACTAGGTGTCTCTGGGAAGGATTGAACCCATACCATCCAAGGCACACACTAAAACCAAACCGCTGATGTATCACACCTCTTCTGTAAGGTAAGGTAACTGGGCGTTAATCGCACAAAGCCTCCATCAACACAGTTCCTTGGCTTAAGTGCACATATGACAATAGCAATTCAGAAACAGCACAGCCTTTCTAATGGCACCACCAACATTGAAACAAAAACAAATAAATACGAAATACTAAAATAATAAATACTGACAGACAATAGAGTATTATTCCAGTAAAACCAGAAGTTACATCCACAGACACAGACAGACAGACACAGACAGACAGAAATACACAGACAGACACAGACAGACAGACACAGACAGAAAGACACACATAGACAGACAGAAAGACACAGACAGACATACACATACAGACACACACATACAGACACAGACAGACAGAAATACACAGACAGACACAGACAGACAGACACAGACAGAAAGACACACATAGACAGACAGAAAGACACAGACAGACATACACATACAGACACAGACAGACAGACACAGACAGAAAGACTGAGACAGACACACAAGACAGGCAACACAATACTCATAAAATACACACAGGCCTGGTGAAGCAGATGACAGAAAGCTAAGGAGGGCAAAGAAGAAGCACAGCAGGAGGCTGAAGGCAGACAACCCTGAGATCAGGAGGGTGAAAAGGACAAAAAGATAAACATATCATCTGACAGTTCCATAGTAAATAATTGACAGGGATACAACTGAGCCAATGTCAACTGTAGACTGCAGAAGGCAAATGGCTCCCACAAGGATCCCATGCTGGCTCACACTGCAAGTAATTCTGCTAATTTCTCTGAGTATTGTTTATTTATGTTATACCCCATGGATCATGGATCTGCCTCTGCAACCTGTATAAATAAGGATGCAAGCAAGAAGCAAACCACAGCTATGCACTACCAGCAGCAGTACCAGCAGCAGCAGCAGCAAGATGGAAGCTAGAAATGAAGGATTGATGGAACAGCTGCGATGCCAATGAGAAAATGCCTAAAGAAGTAGAATGCAGACATAGTTATATTTTTTCTTCCTATGCTACCCGGACATAGCCAGAATTATTCCTATATTCCTATCTTTCAACTTTTTCCTACCTATCTACATTGTTTAGTTCGTGTATTTTATTATTCTGCTGAACAATTTTTTTCTGGCCATTCACATGCATTTTGGGGGATATTTATATTAAGTAATTAATTCCCTTCAAGTCCATCTTATTTAAAAAAAACTTTCAACAGTTTTAAGACTTTTGTTTGTTGAATTAGAGTTCACTTAGATGTAGAAAGTTATCGTTTAACATGAACACAATGATTCTCAATTTAGTTACATCAATGTTTAATTCTGGGAGGATAAAAATACCTTTTTACAAGATTATTCTTAAATTGTAAGAACTAGATTTATTTCTACTTATTAGCTAACAGGTTATTTCCTGCAGTAGATGGGAAACACTTATTCCTGTCAACCCAAGCATAAACACTTTTACGGTTGAACGGTTAAGTGAACAATTTATAAGGAGTAGGAGCCTTTGATCTCCTTCAAACCCCTTATACATCATTGCACCTTTCCCTACCCTTACCTTAAACCTCCTCCCAAGAGACCACAGAATCCAGTCAGTTTGTCCAGAGGTCCTTGGTTTGTCATTGAATAAAGCCCCTCTACCGGAAAAAGCTCAGTAAGCCAGGTCTAAATAGCAACATATCATCTGCAGACGCTTACAGTGCAAAGTCCAGCTAAGTTTAGAAAGGTTTGGAAAGAACGTTTCTAAAACCATCAACCAGTGTTAACTTAGAAACTTCATAGAGACTCCAATAAAAACATAAATCGAGTTGGTAATGGACCGCCAGAAATATAGGCAAGTGGTGACAGACTGATAATAAAAGACAGAGATAGATAGACACACTGCCAGACACACACTGGCACAGACAGACACATAGAGATGGGCAGACTGGCAGAGACAATCAACCGGAGTTAAGCACAGACAGTACAGTATGGTAGACCAGCGTTTAACTCAGGCCAAACTGCGCTTATGGGTAAGTATACACTGTCATAAATAGAAGAGAAGCACGGAGGCATCCAGGCAGAAGGACAATGGCCGAAGAGAAGGACTGACAGATACATCCAGATGGTCAGCAATAATAATCACAGTTTGTGAGCAATATGACAAATTACAGGACAGCGTTTGGTTACCTGGCTCTGGTTCTGACAGGCCTCCTCCTATCTATGGGCATCTATCAGAAGGTCAGGGAAGGGGTTATCTCAGCAGAAAGTGTTGGCAGAACTGGCAGGGCATCCAGAGCAGGCAGAGGGCACGACTGAACATCCAAAAACAGTCTCTAAATCAACAGCCGCAGATGGCTTACCCTGCGGCCGGGGGGGGGGCGGCGGTTTGACCCCCTGCCCCTGTCATATCCTCAGAACAGGACTAAAACAGTTTCAAACCGAATTACATCCAGACCTTGAAGGTCAGAAATATTTAGGGCAGGTCAACCTGAGGTCAGTGGATAAATATGTCTGGGCAGTGACCTTAGGTTGGAATTCAGCAATAGGATCAAGATTTTGCCAAGGAAATCAAGTAGCAACGGGAGTAAAAGATCAATGGCAAAACAAACCACAATTCTGTTTGGACACGAAATCCTGCATCATACCGGTTCAAGAGAAAGCTGTGATCCTACCATTGGTACCTGAGCAAACATTTTCATTCATATTTTAACACTGACCAACATTCTTTGCATTTAAATCACATTTCTAAAGTTTGCCTCTGCAATGTGTGTCCCTAATTTCGAATGACACATCGTCTGATTTCATTTGTTGTGGCTTTCGGACCTCACGAGATAAACACAATTACTGGCTATCATCACAGTCCACCAGAGGTGATAACCCCACCAGAAAAAGTTACCCAAGCCAAAGGAAAAGCCACCGGCACACATTGTGACAAACTCTGCACCCTTGAACTGAATGACGTCACATGGCAGAACAGCAACAGCTTCGTAATTAATGGCGACTGATATTTGTACTGAGTAGAATATCCATAGCTTTGAAAATTCCCCTCAGCTGGGGTCAAAATCTGAATTCTATTACAAACTCATCAGCCCAAACAGTTTTCCAAAATACAAACCACATACAAACTACATATCACCCATATGTGGGTAGTGTGCATTCCTATCCATGTTGGAGTGTGTGCATGCGAGTATGTGACTGCATGTGAACATATATACTGATATATAATATATATATATATATAGCATTTTATATAGCATATATATATATATATATATGAACCTATATATAACATATACATCTATAGCAATTTGTAACATAGACGTGCATATATGACTATATATCTTTCCATATATTGTATCACTTTGCTGGAAACCCAGGATGTTGCTGCACACAAACTTTTCTGAATATTATGTATGCCTGTATAGTGTATACACATAAAATATATGTACTATGCAAATGTATATATACACGTATGCACATATTATATGCGCACTGTTGTTATGCTTCCTGCAAACGGTAATTGTAATACTTTCATTGGCAAACTGGTATTACTGCTGCTAAAATATGAATACAGGCCTGGCACAGATCATGTGTAAATCCGAAGCTTTTCCAACACATTCCAAGCAAATTTCTTCCCTTGCACCATGGTCTCAGTAACACTAACTGGAGGGAGTGCAGAGGTTGACCGAGGAAGGTGGGTGGGTGGGTGGGTGGGTCGGTCGGTCGGCAGCCTTTGTCTCCTAAATACGTCAATCAGGTTAAACGCTGTTATACCCATATTTCCCAGTATATGAAGTTAACAGGATGGTCGGATGGTCGTAATGGGATAAATCTGGCTGGAATAATGGCTGCCTAACAGTTGTAAATGGATGCTGGTATAATTTCCAGTCCAGGCCACGTCATCAACAGTTTTGGCCCAAGAACTATTAGCATGCCACCGTCGGCCACACAGCCCACACTATTGGTAGATTCAATACTATCTGTAGACCCTCAGTTTTCTCAAACAGGAACATGCTGAAAACCTTTTCTGGTATCACTTTCATACACAGGTATATTGTTTCATCACTTTAAAAAACGGGAAATTCCTGCAAGGCTGCCAATATCAACTACAAATGCCCCTCCCTTAACTGCCTCTCCAAATTTGACAGGAGTACCTGTTGCAGAGGAGGTCCTCAGGGCCCAAGGCCCCAGCCACCCAACCATATAATTAGAGCACCTGTTAAGATGGGTGGCTCCTAAGAGAGGACTTTCCCTCAGATAAGCAAGCAGTTTCACACAATTAATTCCTCATTTGCTTCCCTCAAGAACTGTCAAGAAAACCTCTGACCAAGATATCTTCATTTAATCATAGTCCTATAATGAACACAAGAAGCCAATTCAATTTGAACTAATTACCACTTGTGAAGGCACTATCTTAACAATAACCTTGATAAGCCTTGGGAAGGGTGTCCTAATACAGATATCACAGTGCAATTAGTGTGGCAATGACCACATTCATGATCATAATGATTATTATGAATACAATATAATGACATAATAATGAAAATTATGATGACACCGATGACAATGTATGTAACTGCTCTGTCCTGTTTTGCAGAAATCCAACCTTTTATCTTTCATAATAGCTTCATACACATAATTAATAACGATAATCATAAGAATTAAATTAATTATTATTATTTTAATACTTTTATTTATTAATAATAGCAATAATAGAGAAAGACTCCACTTAAGAGACTGAACCTTATTAATCTATATTATAAGTCTAAGTCTGTATACGTTGTCCTTCCGTTTGTTTGTTTGTATGTTTGTTTGTATGTATGTCTGTTGTCTAAAGGCTCTGAAACGGAACGCTTTAGCGATTTACAAAATTTTACAAAACAATATTACGCCACGTCATGGTCAACGCGATTTACAACTTTTTAAACGAGGCTATTTTAATACCGCCCATAGTATGGCCATTTGTCCACGTCACGCGGGCTATTTATGCAATCTTACGTCACGCGGGCTTAATTTTCAAATCAGGCGCTTTCGTTAAAAGACGCGGGTCGCTCCGAAAAATTACAATCGCAATAAAGGTAGAGATAACCCGAGTGGTACTATTTTCAACTCATTATTATTTTGCTAAACGAGGCAGCAGCTGAGTCACAGGTAATAAAATTCAAATACACGGGAAAAACTATTTTCACCTCTAAATATCGTTCAGATATGTGGACATTTAAAGTATTTGAAGCCCTTCAGCATATAGAGTAAGTAAGTAGCCTTTATTTGCAGCCGTTAAAAATTATGGGTGGGAAAACCCGGGCAAAGCCGGGTAGAAACGTCTAGTAGTATTATGATCCATTCATTAGCCTCAGTTTTATGTCACAATCCGAGAAATGCAGCCAACAGGTTCAGACACTCCTATCAGCAAATTATAAAACTGCCTTACCTACTGTCTGGCCCTGTAATCTGGTTTCACAGTCCCATTCTACCTGTCAACACCCTAACTCCCAACCCTATCCCCTGCTGGGCAGATTTACAGCCGGTCAAGGCCTCCCCTGCCAGTCTTTCACCTCATCCAGGTGATAGCTAGGTGTGTATGGTTGAGGCCTCTTTCTTTCTTCCCTTCCCAACTTTCTTCCCATCTTTCACGCCACCCTCCTCCCCACACAACTGCTACATTAATCTCGGTGTGTTCCATGTTCTGCTCAGAGTATGTGCAGAATTTACTCGAAGGTCACTGCAAGCAACTAAGGAACATGAGAAGCATGTATTTCAGTGGACGGCATTATGCTTCCAGTGCGCTCTGAGCAGACAACGGAACAACCCCAGACAGTGCGCTGGCGGCAACATGGGCCAAACAGTGGGAACTGTTCTGCTGCTAAACCCACCGGAATCAGATGGTGAACATAATTCATTGAAGATAAGGTTTCATAGACAGCATAATCTTTCCGACTGGAGAATGGAGAAGACAAGAACCTCTCCATTTTATGGAAGGTATGCCAATGCTCTGAAGAACTGTGCTCTCTCCAGCCACCTGCACCATAACGTCTTCCTCTATCTCGTTGGGGCACTGACAAACGATCAACTCCGTCACCTCCTCTGCCAAAGCACTGCCAACAACTTTCCTCATCTTACGTTTAAGTACCTATAGATACTTCTAATCAGAGAATCCCACATCAGATTATACGGCACACATTCAGATCATTAATATTGTCTGGGAATTTTTTTACAGTTCTGGAGGAATCTTTCCTTTCCTTCAAAGACCAACTCACACCACACTATGCATGGTAAAGGGATGCAGTGCACAGCTAAATAAAAAATGCCTGCTGAGGCTAGTTTATCAGTTATGAAGTATCACATACGGCATATTCAAGGTGGATAGGTATAACAGGAACTTTGAAAATAGTCAGCAAACACAACATGGAGAGATTAAATCAGGTGACCCTATCTAGTGGGACTATTGTCCCTTGGGGATCCCCTTTTGTTGCTAGTAATGGAAAATATTCATGCTACTAGTGTGTTGTGATGCTAATAATGGCAGATAATCATGTTACCTCTGTTTCGTTACTCAGTGGCTTCAATAAAAGAATTGATTGATTGATTGATTTATCGATTGATTGATATGATGATGAATGAACAAACGCCAAGCACAATGCCATATATGCAGGATATAAGAAGCCCATATAACAATATTCCCAAATGGGTTTCATAATTATGTTTTACATCTGAAGTCATAATGAGCCCACATGTAGGACTTTACGAAGCCCATGTGTGAATATTATAACATTGGCTTCAAAGTACTATATCTTCCTTCTTCTTCATTTGAAAAATGGGAACACAACAGGGAAGGACTTTAAGACTCTGGAGAAAGGGAAAATGGAAATATCCATCAGATGAGTTGCAATGCACTGAAACAAACGCATCAGTGAAACATTGTCCGTTGGTTTGCATTTTTGGGCACTAATCACAATTTCTCTTGACGTAAGTGTTTCCGCTCATAGAGTCCTTTCCGTTAAATTACAATTTCTGTGACACATGATGGTCTTCTAAGGTACACAGTATTCTAGTTGTTAGCAAGTTGGACTGTCAATACAGAGGCTGGGGTTCAAATCCCCACCAGGGCACAGAAACGTTTTCAAGGTTTCTGCTCCGCTCATGCCTCCTGCCAAGTGCCAACCCGGCTAAAACACGAGTATGCTCAGTATAGGGACTGCACAATGTTGTTGGGAAGATCAGGTAGCTAGGGAGAGGACTGGCCACCTGCCCTCCTCACATGCCAAAGCTAACAGTGTCAAGTTGCTATCATTTCGTATCCATGGATACCTCCAGGGGTTGCATGGGGATCCTCTTCTTCTTCTTCTGCTCTTTTGTGTTTGATTCAAGGAGAGGGAGGGCATCAAATGTGCAATCAAGACACTATACATAGCACATCTGTACGGTTATGAAAAGATGGAGATACATATAAACTGGTTGAGAATAAGAACTGGTTCTGTTGGTTGCCAAAGGTGACTATTCGCTGACATAATAACAGGACAGCAATTGAAGAAATTCAGTGAAAATCCAGACAGTATACAAGGATCTCTGTCTGTCCTTAGTATACACTGTGGCAAAGGGCCATATCCCTCCACAACACCATCAGGACACTCTAATATGGATTTAATTGCTTAGGAACAACCGTCTCACTTGCTCACTTTCGCCACTTCCTCACAGGCAGGCATAGGGCTGAGTTACTGCATCAAACTATTAAAAGCCAATCTAGGTAATTAAGAAAGGTTGAAACTTCCTCCCTCCAACAAAGTCGTTTCAGGTTTCTGACAAATCAGTTTGCAACAAAGGAGACACTGTCAACCCCGTCTTAAAGGGGAGGAGACTATGCTGTGCCATAAAAACTGTAGCAACCCCGTCAGCAGGGGGTCAAGACCAAAGGTCTGGACAAAGAAAAATTATGGGTAGACTCACGGGGCGCCCGATCACAATGCCCGGGCGCTGTCAACCTTGTAACCATGGCAACCGTTGACCAAGACGTGTCTGCCCCATTAGAGATGTCCACCCATGGGACGGGGGGGGGTGGAGGCAGTTGATCACACACATCGTTGTCAGTTGTCGAAGATCCAGAAAAGGCAGAGGCAGCGCTGGTCATCTGACTACCAAGTGGAACAATGGCCACAAGGCAAGACAATGGGTTTATAGGACAACTAGGATGTCTGCATGGGGCACTCATGAAAAGGCGAATTCCCATTGGAGGACTACATGGCCTCAACCTATCCCCAGACCCAACATTTCATCTGCTCCAAAAGGCAAAAGAAAGCACACATGCAGACACCGTGAGGGAAAATTGACATGCACCCACGAAGTTTCACATTGCTCTTAAAACTAATATAATGCCTGTCTAACAGCAGTCACCTCTATAGCTAGATCACACTCAGATATAAACTGTCTCATGATAAACGCTGTTAAGTGTGGCCTTAAACCACACAATGTATTCATGCATCAGCCAACAAGCCACACATTACCACAATGTGCCACGAACAAATAGGAGGCTCTGGGCCACACATCGGCGTCACGAGGACAAGTCGGCTTTAGCCAAACAATATTTGGAACAGTTTTTCCACAAAAGCAGGAAAATTTATGAAACTCCTCAATGTAGCATTCGTCCTTCAATCTCTGTTGGAATCATTGACCAGTAGTACATCAAATGCGGACCAATTTGCATAGTTATGAGGACAAACCGTTTGAAGTCCAGACAAGAAAAATGACCAAGACAACTGGGAAAGAAGGTCAGTTCAGGTCACATATATATCATAGCCCTTAAGACAAGAGATAAGCTTCAGGGTTCACCCAAATTCAGGGTGGGTGATGAACACTAAGTGTTTGGCCACTTCACTCTCCAGGTCACAATGCAGACACCCAATTTACTCATTAATGACTGAGTCAGCAAAGGGTTAGATTGAAATTCCACTGGATCTCTCAGTTCTAATGGGGTTTGAAGCTCAAACTACACAGATGACTAGCAGTCATTGATCTTCTGAACTAACCACTAAATATTGCAGTATCATGATGCATTATTTATCACATGATTAGTTACCATTAAACAATTTCCACATATAGCGTAAATAAATTATTCTATTTAAAAAAATTAAACCTGACTGGTTCTGTCTACTGGAATTAAGATTATGGAGACTGCTGTTTATAATATATGTAAGTAAGTAAGTAAGTATATCCTTTATTATACCAATTGCTAACAGCATTTTGGTTTACAAGAGAATCACATTTATTTGTTGGTCGAACCTAACATGTCATAAAAGTTTTGGTGTGCCATCTATCCTCAGCATGAGTAAATCATCTGTAAATCCTATAAAATCCGTATAATCAACCCTCGATTGTTTCTCAGTGAATAACTGAACAAAAGCATAACAAAACGACCAAATCACATCAACAAACAATCCTAACAATATAAACAGCACAAATAAAGAAAATAAACAGACCTCAAATGTTAACACTCAGCATCACAGACGTTGTACTCGATAAACTAGGTCACACGCAAGCACTCAGAGTCACTAACCGGCTCATCCGAACCCAATGATGATGAAGATGATGAGGCGAGGAAGAGGAGGAGGATAAATGTTGGTGATATCGTTATCACAGGGCATAAAGCAGTGGCCATGAGGCACATATCATACTGCACATAAAAATTGCTCTGCCTCCAAGGCTTTTGTCTAGAACAGGAGCTACAAAAATGTAGCCGTATCTCGACAGGAAACTGATGATATCAGACATCATATCCCCTGTGATCAGAAATATATAATTCTGAATGCATTGATCTCCACTTATGTATTTGCTTACAGGAAAGCACAACTGAAATTCAATGCATTTAAAAACCATTTGTTTCTCTTCACTAACAAAGTCGTGGCTAAAACACCCCAAGGCATGGAAAAATTATACTTAGAGCCCCTTCACTAGTTCATGCACAGCCATAGGTTCAATGATACATCCCCAAAACAACAAAGTATTATTTGCCAACAACCCCCAGCTCCCTTTAAACGCTCACCAACTGCCATCACTGGTACATAAAGAGTGGAAGACCTTCTTCCTGCCTTTCCCTCAACCTCGTCTTCTGCCTATTCCCTCTGACAGATAGGGAGCGAATTGTCTGATTGACAGTTACGGTATGTCCAATGGTCTTCGTAAATGCCTGAGACTCTCCGGCTACTCTAAGAGATTCTTCAGAAAATGCAGAACTTTGGCCAAGTAATTATATCTCAAGGCACTGAGATCAGCAAGCAGACATACAAAGAGACATGCAGAAAGACAGACAGACAGAAAGAGATGCATGCATAAGTGCATACATACAAAGATAGAGAGACAAGCAGACGTCATAAAGGCAGACAGATAAGGACAGATATATAGACTGTGATAAAGATGCACAATAATAATAATAATAATATCTTTTCTTTAATTTAGCGCCTGACAAACGCACTGCGCTGTACATTTACATGTTATGCAATTGAAACAATCTTAACTAGTTAACTACTAACAGAACAGACAGCTTGTAATACACGGCGCTAATAGCAGCCTACAAAGCAAATCCGCCTACGGGGCTCGAACTCGGTACCTCTCGCACTCTTCGCCAGATGTTATCCAACGCGCCACCGGACCCCCCAAAACACAAAACACACAGAAAGGTACAAAGTAATAAACAGAACAAAAAGTGGAACAACAGAAACATAGAAAGACACAGACAGATATGGACACAGACATAGAATGACACCAGAGGGCGACCGTGAGACAAAACGTTGATCTATAGAACGGAAGGTCAGAATGAAACCATGGAAAGATGGCAGGTAGGGAGGGAAGTGGGCATAGGGACAGAAGGAAGTGGGTATATACGGTCAAAGTACCAGCAGAGACACAGGAAGGAAGGAAGGAAGGAGGGACAGACTGACTGACAACAGGAAACTGTTTCTGATGATGGGCACAAACCAAGACCCGGATAAACCCAGTGAGAAATACAGACAGATAAGACGTACACAGAATGACAGACAGAAATAGACAGTGAAACACAGAGGCAGACACACAGGTGGACAAAGGTATAATCGTGGATGCCAGGCAGACGAACCCAAAAGAGTGCCAGAGGTTCAGAAGAGGGAATGCAGAGAAGGAGGAGTAA
Organism: Aporrectodea caliginosa; assembly: GCA_020284085.1. Classification (NCBI taxonomy): domain Eukaryota; kingdom Metazoa; phylum Annelida; class Clitellata; order Crassiclitellata; family Lumbricidae; genus Aporrectodea; species Aporrectodea caliginosa. The sequence goes on along the minus strand of JACEVL010000155.1, from coordinate 9,402 downwards.
CAGCTGCAATTCCTGTATACCGTGTGGCTGATGATGTTACTGCTGCTGCTCCTGCTCCTGCTGCTGCTGCTGACAAGACTACACTGATCTCATAAGATAGAGGCCATAAAACAGGACTGAAGGAGGCACAGACAACCAGGCGATGAGTGACACAGCGAAGGAGGCGGGAACTGAGGAGTATCCTGTGTCCTAGAAACAGCAGACACGCTGTAACTGCTGGCGAGAAATGGAAGATACGGAGCAGCATCCTCCTAAGATTACTTACAGCTCTCTCTGTCTGTGTCTATCTGTCTGTCTGTCTCTCTCCTTCTTTTCTGGAGCCTCCTTACCCAAATGCTCCATGCTCCACTGACTAACAAGCAAGAAACAGAGCCCCATGCAAGGGTCAGGGCGAGACAGAGGTCAAACGTTCATAACAATGCATATTGTACTCGGCCCCTTTGGTGGAAATTCAGTGCAGTACCATGTATTCCCCTAGAAGTCCAAGTGCTGCTTTCTTATGGCAAAGATGCTATTGAGAGCTTTACTTTACAAAACACACACTACAGTAATCTAACCCAATCTGGTAAAATTCTCAGGATCCGTAGAAAATACTATTCAATTTGACAAACTGAAACGAAAAAAGGGATTTTCTAAGTGTAGAAAGTAGCCGAATCTGAGCGCAGATTTACTTCAAAGCACGACATGGAATTACACTAATAAAATAAGGACAGAAAGAGGCGATTAGTCTAATCGAGGAACTTCTGTGTATGTACATTGTACATTCTACAGGGAATCTACAATTCTACATACATGAAAATACACATATTTGTATGTATATGATATGCGTATGCGCTTCAGTGCTTGAATGACAACTTCTGTGTTTGCAACGGTTTATCATCAGTTTTGGTGGACAGCAACTCTGCGCACTTCCGTGGCCCAACCGAGAAATTTTACTGTTGTGGATTTCACAAAGATCGGCAGCCTATAGCATACTGTGATTTCAGCCTTCTGGCCTGTTTTTGTCATTTTCTATAAACGCCTGAAAACCATTCTGTTTGATCATGGTATGTTGATTATAATTACACAAATGTTACATGTGTATGTATGTATGTATGCATGTATGCATGTGTGTATGCACATATTTATTCCTTTATATATATGTACCAGTTTATGTCTCAATACACTTAATAGAGCATGTTTTAAGTACCCAAACAAAGGCACTGAACACTCATTTGGTGTGCTATGGGTTGAAGCCTTTTGCATCATACACCCTTACACAGGCTCTGTAGAAGTTGCTAAGTATAATTACAATTTCAATGACTAACTGATCTAAATAAGTATGTTTGAAGACAGTTTGCAGAAGAGAATCAAATGCAATAGTAAGTATGTGAAGCGGAAGAATCTTCCATGATGAAAGTCCAAGAAATGAGAAGGTTCGATGTGCTGGCATCTACGATCTGCATAAGTGCAGAGATCGCTGAATTTTTTCAGTTGAGGCGAGATTGCCACACACAGCTCTATGATTTATTCTCTCCACAACAGGGAGCCAGTTTATATATCTGAAGAATTGCATACAGTCTTTCAGGCATCTCTCAGAAATCTCTCAATAAGACTGCTATCAAACTGCATTATAAGCCATAAGGCATAACTGATGATGGCTTCTAAGCAAAACCGAAATATATTCATCTGGAAGATGGAAGGACAGGTCTGCGTAGCATGTATTCTCAGTACATAACCTACCCTTTGTAGTCTGACAGCCGAGACTATCCGATGATATATAACAATTCTGAAGCCCAATTAACAGGATAAACACCTAAACTAATCCTATCAAAACACTACCAGACAAACAGCAAACTGACAGAATAGACAATAAGCCATAAGTCAACTGCACAAAAAATTCAGCTGGTCTCCATTGAAAAAAACAACCAACTGCAATGTTCAAGAAGAAAAGGCTGATGGTTCTACCATCACAGCAGATGAGAAGAGCAGTCAAAAGACTGATGTTTGCGGATTGGATTTTGCTGATCCAGGGAAAGTGTACTTTGCATGACTTGAACAACACGCTCACAAAGCAAACTAGAGTATGCTCAAACAGTTCAATCAAGCACAAGCACAGTGACAAACACAGTTCCTAATGCAGCGGTCTCTCTCTACTGCTACACGTTGCCTCCTCCTCCTCCTCTTCCTCCTCCTCCTCCTCTTCCTCCTCCTCTTCCTCCTCCTCCTCCTCTCCTCCTCCTCCTTCTCCTCCTCCTCCTCCTACTCTCCTCCTCCTCCTCGCACACAATCGACTTTTTTATCTGTCAGAATCAGGTCGTCGTCTGTTTGCCGTGCATGCATCGGTGGCAGACATCTTACACGCAGAGGTACATGGTGGCCATGTTCAGAGAAGAGAGAGTTGGGGAAGCCCATCACCTCAAGAGGTCACATGCATAACTGAGGAGCAGCTGTCAGTGGCACGTTTATTCTCCCATCCATGACACTCTTATCCATGTTTGTATATGTGTTCATTGCAGAACTTCCTTCTAACAGTCCAAAGCTAATTTTAGATCTTGAAGACACTGACCTGATTAAATTTAACTTTGGAAACCCTATATATAACAAGTAAAATTTAAGTTTCACTTGCAGGGTTTTGAGGCCGCTTTCTGGTATATGCCCTGATTTGGGGTTAAGGCAATCATTTATTGTCTCTTGTCATATTTTCACATACTAGATCTCACTTAACATCTTAAAGATTTTGTTCATACTTTCAACTTATATTAAGCAAAGAACTGAAATCTCCAAATTACTTTCAAATATTTATTAACTTGAATCTTGAATTTTGATGGTCTAGAAAAAGCACAAAGGCAGTGGCCTCACAAGGAAAATATTCAGCACAGGTTTACATTCAGTCATTGTTCCATGTTCTCTGTCATTTTGGCAGACTGTTGTGTCTAAGGCAGAATTTGCTCTGTGCTTTCTCACATGTTCGAACATGTTAGCGCTAGGTGTGTTTAGCGGACTTATTCAGCATTCTGCTGAAGTGTTTACATTGACACATTCGTATACCTAAACACATACAATTCTGAAATATGTATTTTGGCTTTTATGCAGTAACTAATGGGAATCCCAGAAGCAGCATATAAGGAGATTTCTGTCTGCCTAAAATTTCCTACAATTACCACAGTAAGTGTAACACAAGTACCATAAGTATTGGTGTACATTATCAACAGATGGTGGAACCATTCACTCATTCATTCGTTCAAAGCACTTACCCCTTGAAGATATCTACTCAGAGGTGCGCTCTACTCATTGCTCTTGTCATATCTTCACTTAAACTGAACCACTTTACATACATCAGAATCTTTATATCAAGGACAAAAGATTCATTCACATCCTCTCCAGAGAGTCAAGGAAATTAACACCCATAAATTCTCAATGACACTCCTGAGGTTTGTTTGAATTCCCAAGGGACCATGACACTCATCTGCATACCTCTTTCCATCGCCTTCCACTCTTAAAGCCATATCTGCCTTGGAATTGAAGATACTTCAGCATTCATACAAGTAAACTGTGTGGCTAAAAGTAAATCACTGTGGTCTACCAAAAGACAATTTTTTCTTATCACTATAAAAGATGGGCACTTCTTCTAGCAATATAGACGCAGTGACTGCTTTATTATTTATTTCAGAGTAAAAGGAAAACTCTCCCCCAACTCTAAGACCATTCCCTACAGTGGGAGATTTTCCATTTCCCAATCAAGAACTTACTGCAGCCATGCTCTGCTACCAATCATAAATTCCAGCCTGACAATAGCCATAATTTTTGCCCTCATCATCATCGCCTGCACCTCAATGCATTTCCGACTCTATATATATCCAATAAATTCGCTACCAACAGCGCTCATAAACCAAAAGTAAGGCAGACAAATTCTTAATTTACTCTTTCTATAGCGGGACGCGGTGGTGTAGCGGTATATTCTGCGCCTGGTAACCCGAGGGTTGCAGGTTCGAATCTACCTCAAGCCACTGCGTAGCGACCCTGGATAAGTTTCTCACCGAAAATTGTGTGAAGAAGGCACTGAGAAACTACCTCACTCATCTTATCTTCGGGTGGCATAAAGCCAATGGACCTGCCTTCAGGCAGAGAACTCATCATCATCAACTCATCATCTTCCTATAGCCTAAAACAGAGCGCGAACTCTTGAATACGTAGCCTAACTATAATTGGATCCAAAATTACAACAGACGCGAGAACCGGCGCTTTCGTTGAGAAGTTTAAACGTTGACGTCAGACCGATATTTAACCAAGGCTTTTAAGGTTATAAGATTCGATTATAAGTAATAAGTAAGCCATTTATTGACTGAGCATCAAATACCATAAGATCACAATCTGAAACACAGGACCGTTTGCTAATCGTAATTATGTAAACTTTCAGTGAAGTAAACTCTTACCGTATATAGGTGTAAATGTTTGTATCACCAATAAATCACAAGCAGCATAAATTCCAAGTTCTTAAAGATCAGTTATCGCCTCAGTCACAGTTAAATTGCTGAGCACAGCATCTGCGCATCTGTGAATCCTTTCTCGCTTTAGTTTCAATCTTTTTCCAATCGTCGCTTCTCGTCGTCGTCGTCGTCGTCTTCATCTAAAACGCGTTCTTAGCCGCCTCGCGCAAACTGAACACGCATTCGGCAGCTTCAGCTATAAGCAACTGTCCAGCTGCACGTGTTAGAATAGCAGGGGTTCTCGTTTGATCGGCGCCCAATACAATCACGCCGGTTCATCGACTCCGCTCTTTCTATTAACGATACGAAACTATAGACATAATCGAACGGCTCTGTTTGATAAAACCACCGCGAAGCTAAAACGCCGCTACTCGACGGTAGACCAGCGGCAGCGCCATTAGAAACATAGGCCACACCTTAGACGATACCATTATCAACAAAAGGGGTCATGGTTAGTAAGCCTAAATGAAGAATTCAGATAAACGAGCAAAGTGCAATATAAAATACAGTTGCTCGAGCTTCATTTCTGTAAATAAACTCTTAAAGACTGATTTACGCTGAGTATGAGTTATAAAATGAAACACACGACCAGGGGTGGACTGGGGAGTTCAAGCGGCCCGGGAAAAAAACAAAAAGCGGCCCTAACTTCATGACTTTTATTTTCTTTGTGCATTTTTTCATGCATACCCGAGGGCCAGTGACCTCCAAAGTCATGGGTCACTTTACAAATTACATTATGCAATAACAAAAAACGATAAATCGCATATATAATTTATAATTATATATAAAATATTAAGAATGCGTCAACTCAAGTTATAAATCAATTTATTCGGACTCACTGTGATGGTATTATTGCTGTTTATAGTATTAGCAACTTCTTTAAGCCGGGTGCCATTTCGGCTACATGATCTATAATTGTGTCATTATTCAGTTCACTTAAAACATCGGTTTCTGTTGACATAAGCATAAAAGCTTCAAGGTGTGTAGATGACAATGAGCTTCGCAAGCGATTCTTAATGTATTTCAATTTAGAGAAAGATCTCTCACAAGCTACTTGGGTAGACGACAGAGTCAATAAAAGTTTATATGCACTAAAGAGATGCTTGTATGCTTGCCCATAGAAACTGTATTTATGTAGTACAGAAAAGCAGCAAACAGGACATTTTTTGCAAAATTTGTCGGGTTGTTTACTTGCAGAAGGTGTTTGTTGAGAGCTGGTGTCTTCAGTTTGAATTGGAGTGGCTTTAAATAAATCGACTAGATTTCGGCATTTAGCTCCATCTTTACCAAGAATCTTTAGTTTCTTATCTCTTACTTTCTCCGCACCACCTTTACATTTACGTTTCGGATTTATATCACTCATAACCGTAACATATCTTATTTAATTAATATTACTTATTACTAACTAACAAATTTAAAAGAAATTTTATCAAAACAAACTCAGTGGAAGACGCCGGAAGTAGAATGGAAGATGTAAATTCTTATCTAACATGGCGGCCGCTGGCTGTACGGAGCACTGTAGGTAAGTAAGTATGCATTGCTCTTTTTCAGTTAATTTACAAACCGGTTAACCGAAACTAAAAACCGGTTAACCGATGCCGCAATTTTTTGTAAAAAAACCTGTATCATCTGTACTAAATTGATTAAATTATTATATCACCGGTCCTGGCGGCCCACCGGGAATCTTCCCGGTGTCCCGGCGGCCCAGTCCACCCCTGCACACGACTTAAAACATTATATATTGAGCAACCTTTGACTCCTCTTACAGTTGAACTCATCCATATTATTAGCAGTTCACCAACAACGAGCGCCATTCAATTCAGGCGAATAGTGGCTTAGTTATGAAGATAAATGTCTTCCAACAGGCTAAACGAGGTTCACGGGAAATTTTTCCGAACATCACACACGAAATCATTAACGGTTTCAAGATAATTTGTCACCCGCCACCACAAAGCCCTTTGGCTAGTTCTTAATATTCGCTGGGACTGAGCTGGAAAGTATACACAGCAGTGACTTAGAAACAGATTGATAGTGCACGAGAGGTTGTTTCAAACAATATGGAGATATAATTATGACCTGTGTGTAGGGCTACGCAGTACGCAGGTCGAAACAAGACATCGCCGTTATTCCGTTAAACTATAAAGCAACAGTTCTCTTCCTTAAAAAAATTGGTCATAACGCTGTGTGTCGTTTTATTAAGTTGGTGTTAATTAGTTTAATGCAAGTAGTCTGCCCCGTTGTTGGCTTCGCGTAAACGCTTTGGCATAATAAGGTTAAGCAATTAAGACTTTAAAAAGTGATTACCGTATACCACCTTTACTATTACCACTTTACCTTGCCTTACATAATCGGATCTGCTGTAATTATTTTTAAACCATTCAGAAAGGAAGTTGATATTGCTTGACGTTCTAGTCAAACTTTTTTAAACGGTTCTCTATATATGACATAAATTCACAAGTATACTCATAAACATAATGGACGTAAACATACGGTTCTTGCTCTTAGTACTGTTGTCTTCTCTGTGGGAATAAAAGCTGCCTCTCAACATCTTGGAAGTAGGAAGTATAGTATATCTTGGTTTAGCGAACCTTTTGACTGGCACGTACGGTCACTGACCCATTTGACCCAACCTACAGCTCGTAGGCCTATAGGCCCCTCAAGACGTTTACAATAATAGCTGAAGGTCTTTTTAAGATATTAAGGACCTTGTTGGTTTGCTACAGATTTATCGTACATGTTATAGGGCCTAACTTGTTTTAGTTGTCACGTGAAGTATGCAACGCCCACTCTAACCAGTTTGGTAAGAACGCAAGGGCTTGCTCTCCCCCATCCCAAGAAAGCTTAGGCCTACATGAAGCACCACGGCTGTGTTGCCCATATATGGATCGGCCCTTGATTTGTGGAGCAGCAAAGGTATACGTCATATAGGGTCTATAAAACTCTATATAGCCTACTCGACGCTGAATCGATAACGTAAACGTTTCGTTACTTCACCCGGTCCCCACCAACTCCCAACCCACTCCACGACAGAATGTTACAATTTTTATGCTGCTGGTATATATTTAAGCTTTTCCTTATAAGACCGTGCAGTCGATAGGCCTATATCTGCTGTGTTAGAGGCGTGCGTGCATGCCTAAAAGCATTCACGGACACGTCCAAATCTTCAGCCTATATTCATCAATTATTTGGCAACGACTTTTATAGCATATATAGTTAATTGATAGTAGGCTACTAGCCTACTATACAGTCGAGTAAATATTATTCGATGAAGATTTGCAGTGTTAAAGAGACAATATGTCGTGTAAACCGAACTGCTTAGCCTACAGACCGAACAGTGAGCCGACGATGAAAGCTCCTCGAAATGAATGTTAAACATTTTCGTCTGCGTATAGGACATATACAGGTCTATGCCCATACAGCAGCACAGAGGCGCGTAGACAGGCACAACGTCTGGTTCACATATGACCGACGCACTCTCGCAAGGCAATAATTAGAAACCGTTTAACGAGTAATTTCGATCAATAAGGACGTTATATGTCATGTAGTATAGCTGCAGAATGGTGCGCTATATATATATATATATATATATATATATATATATATATATATATATATATATATATATATATATATATATATATAACATATACAATAAATTATAGTATATAAACGCTATATATATAATACAAATATACGTCATCTTTAAGTCAATATTATGTATACGCGCTCGATCTGAATTAATATTAGCCCACTATTCATTTTAAACTTTACAACAGACAGTTACCTCCAAATCCGTAAGTAAGGAAGTTACATCATTGCTCGTCTAATGATCGAATGAGAATCATCGTTTCATCATTCAGCAACACACAACCGAATCTCAATCGGTTGAGTTATGAACGCAGTTGACGTCAAGAAAAGTTCAGTGCAGAGCTCCGGTAAATGTGACGGTTTCAAGTGTACGAACGTATGTAGGCTATGCATGCATGTAGCCTATGTCTGTTTGTAGGCTATAGCACTATAGGCCTATGTAGTTGGTTATTAAGCATTTCTATAGCGCCTGCTGCGAAACTCATAAACGCGCTATACACGAGTAACACGACTATCAGACAGATCTATGTATGTGTGTGTGTGTGCGTGTGCGTGTGCGTGTGCGTGTGCGTGTGCGTGTGCGTGTGCGTGTGCGTGTGCGTGTGTGTGTGTGTGTGTGTGTGTGTGTGTGTGTGTGTGTGTGTGTGTGTGTGTGTGTGTGTGTGTGTGTGTGTGTGTGGCATCAAAGGCCGTTAACGTATTCTGTATGTTCCTGCATGTTGGACAATTCGGTTCCGCTTAATTAGAGCGCGGTATGAAGCAGCTAAATGAAAAAGGATGTATACGGTATAATCGCCATGAACAGTAAAAGAGAAAGGCTGCATTCAAATCTAACCCCAAATTTCGCTTCTGGAGATTTGCAGTCAATCATGCATGAAGTTCTTACCGTCAGACTGGATATCTAAGCAAGTTCAAGATTCGGAGGTGTAAACTGAAAGATGTAATACGTAACTTCTATCGCGCCGGTGTCCAATGCACAATGCACAAGGCATCAACCGATCGCCGCATGAGAATTATAGTGTTCTATCTGCAGTTTTGTTTACATTGGAGTTAGACACACTGTCCGATTCAGGGTAATTTGTTCTATCTTCGTGCAAAATGGCGCTTGTTGAAATGGCGCCTTTGCTGGGAAAAGAACAGAAGTATTTTATTCTATTTGCATATTCTTACCAACTGATAGGCATTATAATATTCTATGTGAACCACAACCAATTATATTCCAGAGATTTTATCACGTGGATATTACAGAACACGATGTTTCTTGATTATAATACACATGGTTCAGGATTATCTTGTTCTATTACGGTCACGTGGTCTGAACGGCAAACTGTGATTCGCACATGCA
>JACEVL010000154.1:2361142-2544820 GCA_020284085.1 Aporrectodea caliginosa | reverse complement strand
GGGGTATGGGTTTAAGCCAGAAACGGGGTATAGATTACTACTAGCATTGATCCCTGTGATAATGTTTCGCAAGGTCGTCTCCTCCGAGAATGGAGAATATTGTTCAAGGTTCGAGGCAAGTTTTGCCAAGTCCGCCCTGTCCCTCTCCATTCTTGAGGCAGTCGCTTCCTTGTGTTGTTCACTTGTTGTGTACACTGTATTGTTGAAGTCTTGCATGGCGTAGTTGTATGATGAACAAATGGGAGCAGACATCGTCCAAACGGTTCTTTGATGTTCAGTCATGCCACTTCCTCTGGTTAATCCACCTGCAGTTTTAAGGGATCGCATAAGAGTCTGTTCAATCATCAAGTCGGATCCAAGGCCAGCCCAGTACTGATGACATGGAATCCTTTCTTGAATTTTTGAAACACTGCAGGATTTTCACTTTCTAACAACTTCATGTTTTGCAGGTACAGATAAGCAGATTTAAGATAATTAGCGTGTGCTGCAGCATATTGGCATCAACAGATGGCCGCACAGTCTCAGAGGGATCCTTCAGTATCAGAGTGACCTCAGGAAGACACCACGGCTGAACAGTGTTCCTTTCGTCAACTGAATTGCCCTGGAATGTGTGACTATGTGTTGGGAAAGGAGCATCCAAAAGAGGCAACGCAGCCATCTGTAGGATATTCTGTATCTTCTTCAGTTCCACTGGTACTCCGCTTAAGAGAAAGTTACGCTTTATCTCGATGGCTTCTCGTCTGGATTGGAGAGAGGAACAGGGTGTAACAAGTGAAGAAAGGTATGCAGGAGAACAGCTTGTGTAGATTCTGTACATTAGAAGACAGATTTTGAAATTGATACGAGCTTGTATGGGAAGCCAGTGTAGTTCACGGAGGGTCGGTGTGACGTGATCCCGAGGATTTTGGTTCTTGATAAGCTTAGCAGCGTAATGAAGAACAGCTGTAAGAGGTTGAAGGGTAGATGCAGGAAGACCACATAGGACTGAGTTGCAGTAGTCAATTCTAGAAATGACAAGGGCCTGTACTAGGGTACGAACACATTTTTCGTTAAGACTTTTCTTGACTTGCCGAATGCGTCTGAGATGGAAAAAACAGGATTTGGTTATGGAGGAGATATGAGTTTTCATAGACAGCGAGTTATCAAGGAGGACACCAAGGTCTCGGACAACATCAGCTGGTTTGATGGAGCAGTCTGGGCTAAGATTGAGTACAGTGTGGAATAAATGTGAGTTAGGTAACGGCTTGCGGTAGAACCAGATAAGTTCTGTCTTGGAGGCATTCAGTTTAAGGCGCATGGATGCACACCATGATTGGATTTCAGTGAAACAAGTTATTAAGCGAAACATTGCATTATCAAAGTCTTTGGCAGCAAGTTTAATCCCCTCAATGCAGTCTGATTAGGTTAGAGAAGAATGTGGCCGCAAGGGCTCTATGCATTAGGCGTAGATCCACAGGGAGCCCATTCCAGATTGCAGGGCCAGCAACAGAAAAGGCACGGCGCTGCATAATAGAGGTCCGTGACCGGGGAACAAGAAGCTCAACCTGCTTAGAGGAGCGGAGAGAACCACGGCGCTGGACGCTCAGGGTGGAGCAGCAGAGCTCCTGTAAGTAAACAGGGGCCACACCCGCGAGGCAGCGCCAGACCAAGGCAGAGATCCGGTAAGTTATCCGCTGCGGGAAAGGGAGCCAATGCAAGACATCCCGCATGTAATTACTAACATGGCCGAACCTTGCGATGCGGCCAATGAGGCGTGCCGCCGCTCGCATGACCCGAACCAAGCACCCAACCCGGGCCGCCGGAAGACCCACATAGAGGGCGCTGCAGTAATCAAGGCGAGAAACAATAAAAGAGTGGATAAGCATTAAGGCAGCATTTGAGGTTAAAGAACGGAAGACCACTCTAAGCTGACGCAGCTGGTAGTAGCAAGCGCGGCATAGTAGATTTATATGCCGCGTGAGGGTTAGTTTTGAAACTTTTGCTCTGTTCGGGCGAAGGAACGCATATTTCAGACGAGGTAACATTCCGCCACTATTGCAACTACGATAAATCGATTCCTCGACCTTGAAAATATTATATTTGACACTTCATTTGTTATTGTAGCTTACCTATGACCTGATATATACATATTTGTGTGTTTTGGCGGCCAATATTGGCCGCCATCTTGGATAGTAAGATTCCGACACTATTGCCACTATGATAAATCGATTCCTTGACCTTGAAAATATTATATTTGACACTTCATTTGTTATTGTAGCTTACCTATGACCTGATATATACATATTTGTGTGTTTTGGCGGCCATATTGGCCGCCATCTTGGATATTAAGATTCCGACACTATTGCCACTATGATAAATCGATTCCTCGACCTTGATAATGTTAAATTTGACACTTCATTTTGTTATTTAGCTTACCTATGACCTGATATATACTGTTTTCTCTGTATTGGCGCCATATTGGCCGCCATCTTTGTTTAAAATGCATTTTTGGGGGTGATCCCGTGGTACGATTTCGAGAAACTTTTAGTATGTTATTCTCCACACCTAATACACCAGGAAATCGACATAAAACGTTTTCTTGCAATTTTTTTGGGGTACTCCTCATATACTTCGTACTTTGACCCTACTATTGAACCTTTTCAACCTTAGACAAGTCACAAAACAGTCCAGAAATTTAAAATACTGTCTACGATACCCAGTGTTTGTACACCGCGCCATTTGATACTCTTATCAGGCTTTCGAACCTGATAAATACTCAGTCAAGTCGGAATGATACCGCTTGATGCTACTTGACTTTAACTTATCACGTCCTGCTATAACTCTCATCACTGAACATTATTGTGACAGATCACATGCTAGCACACTATAATAATATGCTATAAATGTCAGATTTTAGGTTGAACTATTCGGTCTGAGGCTATAGGCCTATGATGTTCAAAAATAATAATTATTTTATCCATGTAAAAAATCTGTTGGGCTTGGATTGTGTCAGGAATTGCGCCGCTGGAATAGGGAGGCATGGCGGTTGTTTTGGTACTTTATTTTGATTTCGCGCCTTTTGGTTAAGGAATAAAGTGGTTATTAAATAAACAAGGTAATTAATTATAACTAGTATATCGTCGTGACAATCATAATAGGTTACAAGTTACTTTATTAGTATTGATTATTACTAGATATTAATATTTAGAGAGCGGTCTTCCTTGTCGCTGAGCGATAATATAGGTGTATGGGTATCCATTGGTGTTATTTATGTAGTTTAATTAAAGCTACGAACTATAAAAGATCAAATAAGTCGTGTTATATATTTATTAAAACAGTTTTGCTGAGTTTTCGATTGCTTTTAACTGTGGCTTGTGAATCACTCATCGCAAATTACTTCGTTGTTTCGTTGCGTAGACTCCCATTCAAAACATAAACCTGTTCCCCGAAATTGATGAAAATACAAGTAATCCAATCCCTTAAAATAATTTTTGGGTAACCTTTAGCAATTTAATTGAAAGAAATGTTAATTATGGTTTTCAACATTTTATCATTTGAATTGCTGACTTTGACTCTATGAAAATGTTTGAATCTGTTTTGTTTTCAGCAGTACCAAAGACAACATGGCAACAATTGATAAGTTTATGGTTAGAACTCCTAATCCTTCTAAGGAGAGGCTGAGTACCAAAAAATGTACTTCATCAGAGATCAGTCAGGATTCTGAAGATGAAGATAAAACTAAGAAGCATGGAAAACGCAGACAGTTAAAACACCAGACAGATGAAGATGCCGACAAGAAGGCTGTGAAAATAAACGGTGAAGCTGGCAAAGCTGCTGCTGGAATGTGTTCTGAATCTACTGTCGAGATATCGTATGAGGATTACCTGACTGAAAACTGTGATGAATCGGTGGATCCAGATTTGACCGAAACAAAAGCTCTTGATGAGTCACAGAATGCAGGGAGAGACATTCGTACTTTCTTCTCTAAGGGACCAGCAACCTTCAAACTGCAAAATCCTTCTTTTTCAACAATCAAAGTCAAAGCAGAAATACATGAACCCTGTTCCAAGTTGTCGGGTGAGGCATTGGCAAGGAATAGCCCTGTGCCGTTGCCGGGGATCTTTGGGAAGCAGAAGGATGGTCGCAAGAAGTGCATTAAGGGCTGTGTTGAAATTACAGACGATGATCTTGTGATTGAATATCTCGATGATGAAATGATTAAGAAAGATGAAGCAGTTGAACTGCTGAAAGTGCCAGTTGGAATTAAACCAGATGAGGCAGGTGGACTGCTAAAAATGCCTGTTGGGGTTAAACCAGATGAGGCTGCTGGACTGCTGAAAGCACTTGTTGGGAATGATTCTTCCGTGAAATATAATGATACTGACAAACTTCAGCACGAGACAATTATAGTCGAGTTACCGATAAAGGAAAATCCAATGCCAGTGAAGATCATCGATGCATGTAGTGGTGAAAGCTTTACAAGACCTGAGATAGCGAAGGAGTCCATGCTGAATGGTTCAGTAACTGAAAGACTAAGCATGAATGATGTGCTCATGGGAAGGCAGAAACAAGTACAGGAACCAGACGCTCAGAAACCAAAACGGAATTCAGATGGTGCATCAAGCAATAGTAAAGATAAGAAGGCAGAGATCAAGAAGAGAGGGAGAGGCAAAGGGTCACAGGTTAATGGCTGCACCAAAAAAGAATGTAACGATGTCAATGCCAGCGAGAAATCTGTCAGCCGAGATGATGAAGAGACTCGTCTTTACGGTCTTCCAGTGTCGACTTCAGTCTCTTCAGTCCTGGGAAAAACTATAAGGTAAAACAATAGGAATATTCTAACTAGTTCACTATTTAGAGTAAGAGATTTTGCATCATTTTCACTGTTATCCTTTGTTTTTCTGGTTACTTTATCACAGCAATTGCCAAAATGACTAAAGATTGAGTGTTGATTGATTGATTGATTGATTGATCGATTGATCGATTGATTGATTGATTGATTGATTGATGTGGTTGGTGTGTGGGGGAATGGATGGATAGATTAATGGATTGACAATCAGTTGAACAATTCACGAACTATGGATTTAAAGAGAGGAACATTCTGTTCAGCTGTCATTTTCATTGTTACTTTTCAGTACACTTAACTCACTTTTTACTTTCTTGTTGTCTGTTTAATTTTTTAGCACAGTTGAAGTGCCTGAAGAGCAAGTTTCAGAGGTAGGCTTGCTTCTGAGTCAAGTCCTATGAACTCTGCAGTCAGTTAACAGTTGCTTTGTGTTACTGTAAATGAGCTAGTTTTAAACTCATAACCAGAGGTATTCATTTAGTAGCTGTATATATAATAATTGATCAGTATAAATATATACTTGGGTGCACTTTCTGTCCGTGGCTGTGGGTCGTCTGATATGAGCATGGCATTATGCAGTGTCAGTCCACTTTTCTGTAGACTGTCCACCATGCAGTGTTCACTTCAAATTCTAATTGCTATTATGATCCATTGGTAGTGTCCAGAAAAGTCATTAGTTTGTATCTGTTGGTTTTCGTTGAGATTTCCTGTGGTTCATATCCTGCAGCGGCCGTCACTTGGTTGCACAGTTAAGTTAAGCATTGTACTAAAATGTATGGAAAACCCTTGAAAGGGTGCATGTTTGTGAGTTACTTAAAATGCGCTATATTAACTGTTATACATATATACTTACATACATAGCCATAGATGCATACATACATCATACATACCGGTACGTACATACATACATACTTACTAAGTGTGTTTCCATGTTATTGTAGGAAGCTTTAAGTTATGAAATTCTGTTCTTTGTTACCAGCTTCCTAAAGAATTGAAGTCCAATACAAAAGCTGGCAAGTTGGCAACTGTAAATATAATGAATCAGGCAACTAGTCAGACTGAGTCACTGAAAGGGGGTGCCAGTCCAGTGACTGAAAGTGAAGGGAGGGGTCTGAGGAGAAGTCAACGGCAGAGTGCTGTGGCTGCCACTGTTGCTATGTCCATCGCTATACAGGTAATATCCAGCTCATCAATGTCTTTTGAAACTATGAGATAATTAAAACTTTGTAAGTATAATGTAGGGTATCTCTCAGTATTACATGACTTTAACTTCATGTGGGTTCATGGCGTTTTGGAATTTCTTGACTGAATTGCTAGCAGGTATCGGCATTCGAACAATTTAACACTAGTTCCGACATATTATGCTTCAATGCAGTGGACCATTTTTCTGAAACAGTCTTCTGCCAAAAATATATACTATTCTGCCACAGATAACTCGTGAAACAGTTTCAACCGATCTTAAATGGCACCTTATAAATCAGTAGTGGGTAGCCATGTTCTTGCACCTATTCATGAGATAACACTGCTTTCCTTGCCAGAGGTAAAATAAGGGCACTGTTAATTAGGTGCAAAATGCTACATAAATTGTCAAAGCCTTACTTACATACATCTAGGAGTTACTTGTATCAAAAACCAGTTGTTAGTTTTGCTTGTCCTAGATATTAACGTCACTCACAGATGAAAGGTCTCGCGTTGCTATGACACTTCATAAAAAATTGTATGAGAAAAAATTACTTAAAAATTTTCCTACAGTAATTTTATTTACTCAATGAGTGTCTCAAGTCATTGATTACATTCCCATATATATTATGCTATATAATGCTTGGCAAAGAATAAAACAGCTTAACGACATCTTGTGGCATCAAAGGCTGCTCAATTTGATAGGAAATTTTTTTACACCGTGAGAACTTTAAAACTCAATTCTTGGTAATGCCTTTTAATTCTGGTCGATGTTTTTGTATCAGTATTTATTACTAATTGTGTGCATGTATTTAACAAATTTCAGGTCAATTAATTTAGTATTATTTGTGATCTAGAGATTCATGTATTGTTGGTGATTTGTTAAGGAATCTTGTTCAAAAAGACAAAAGAAGGGCGTTGCTGAAGATGATGTGGACAGTGAAACAATAGATCTAGATTCGGATGCAGAACAGATGCCTGAGGAAGTGAAAGGCCATCCTTCAAGACGAGCAAATGTCACAACTAAACCTAGACCTGATGCTGAAAAAATTCCATGTACGTTTTTATAGCGAGCAGTTTCAGCTGATCGTTTGATATTTATGATATTTAATGTGATTTACTTGATGACTGAAACTGCAATGAATATAAACTTGAGTGACTGGTAGTTAGTTCATACAGACTTCTACCAGTCTTCTAAGATGTGTTAATGGATTGCACAAACTAAAAGGAATTGCTTAACCCTTTAACAATGAGCTGCATTGGTTTCCCATACATTTTAATACTTGCTAGTCGTTAAAGGGTTAAACATGTCATCCAATGGTTTTATGAAACCTGTGTAGAAATTTATAGCACGATGAAGGTCATTTGAATGTATGTTAGATCGCTTAAATATGTGTATGGTATATATGTATTTATCAGGATACTTTATATAGCACCTTTTAGGTACAGTGCAGACCAGTTAACGCGTGGCCGTGGGAGCCAAAATGGGTCTCCACTGTACTTCTGAAATGTCTCGTACCTGTATAGAAATTTGAATTTCGTTTGATAAATTGTTTAGTGTATATCAATCAATCAATCAATCAAAATGTTTATTTTGCAACCAACTAAACAAAAATCATCAGGTTTACATTTAAATTTCAACATGGCTACAAAAAAGAGGCCCTAAAGGGATAAAGAATCCCGCTAAGTAGGGACACCAATTACAGATTACATTAGAAAATTAATGGTGGCCTTTAAAGAAAGATATAATTGAAAACATACTTGCAGTGACCAAGTAAAGTTAAGCAAAAAAACAAATGAAACCAAAAGAACCCAAAACGGGAAAAAAAAATATAAGGATCAGTATGTGATGGATTTTCTTTTAGCTCCCAGTTTGGCTCCTATCTTCATGAAACGCAATGCAAGTGATTCTTCTAAAAGATCTACTCCAAAGTTGTCGGCGGCTGAAAGAGAAGCCATCGAGATAAAGCGTAACTTTCTCTTAAGCGGAGTACCAGTTGAACTGAAGAAGATACAGAATATCCTACAGATGGCTGCGTTGCCTCTTTTGGATGCTCCTTTCCCAACACATAGTCACACATTCCAGGGCAATTCAGTTGACGAAAGGAACACTAGTACTGTTCAGCCGTGGTGTCTTCCTGAGGTCAATCTGATACTGAAGGATCCCTCTGAGACTGTGCTGCCATCTGTTGATGCCAAGATGCTACATCTTGGACAGTTGACCTCTCTTTCTAACAATGAAAAAGGAGTCAATGGTGATAAAATTGAGGTATATTGCAATTGATTTGATTTTCTGGTGGTGAAAAGTAATGCTTCTTTGTCTCTTACAGAATGTAGGGAAGTCCGCTTATTTCTTGTTTTTTTTAACCATAAGACTGCAACATTGGATGAATCCTAAGTGCTGAGCTTTTATGGAGCCAGCACATCAGAGGACATTTTGAGACCCATGGAAAATTTCATTCAGCAGTCTTATCAAGCTTAATCTGATGTGAAGACTTCTGTAGTACTTTACTGTAATGTTATGCCTTATAAACAGATGTTGCTTGAGGTGAAACTTCAGTCTATACTCGTAATATCGCCGATAGCTCTGTTTGGGTCCAGAAGGCCAGAAACATAGATGCGGCTACCAGAGTTCAGTATGTTGCTAGGTAAACTTATATTTACATTGTTGCATTTCAGATTTTTGCAATATCACATTTATTTATTGATCCTAATGGAAGATTTGTTTCTACCTTTATAAAATGTCTAAAACTACCTGTAATTTATGTCTGACATGTTTTTCCAATGTGTTTCATGTATAGTTAGGAAATCTGATGGAAATTTCCAAAGATGTGCTGCCTGTTTTACTGTCTGAAGTTAAGTTTCGTAATCCATCATTTCCAACTGATCGCTTTTATCACCAACTGTCTCTGAGGAAGAACCGTGATTCGAAAACAAAACCAAATGGTGAGGATCATAGCTATTTTATAGTTTCTATAATGAGAAATTAATATTTTATTTCAGTTGTGAGTATTGTGTCCTTTTTATGAACCATTGAGTAATTACACGAGAACTTTGTTTTGACTTGCTTCATGATACCATGAATTATGCTATAGCACAATTGGGGATGTGGCCTCCAAATTTAATTTAAAAGCCTAAGGCATGTAACATGGTCTTAGTGTAATGCATTCTCATGCTACTTGCTGTGGCTACCAAGGAGTATAATAAAGTTTTCAGAATATAATAGTGACTTTGATGTTTTGTGACTGCTTTTCTTGAAATTAGATATTTCCAAGACTTCAGCATCATCTCACCTGAAGGAAGCATCTCTTAAGTCAAAGAAAGTTTCCAAGCGGAAAAAGGGTGGCCATACTGACATTCGCTGTGAGAATGCTGAAGATGACTCTTCAGGTATTTTATGGTTCCTGTTGTGATTGTCTGGATTCATATTGTGGTATTTTTGTAGTTTTTACATTGATGTGTGAAAGTTAGTTGTGGTGTAATAGCTTCTGCTTAAAGTGTGTAAAATTCTCGGTGTAGTCGAAGCATTAACATTCAACCGTTATGCAAGCTATGGTGATGTAGGCAATGCTTTTTGTTAAACTTGTTCATTATGTTGCAGTCATGTAAGTAAATAAGGAAGTGAGCCATATGCAGACTTTAGGTTAGTCATATATTTTAAATCCATAATTTATTATTTTTGATGCTACCGTCCTGTTGATTTCTTAAATTCACAGTACAGTTTTCTATTGAAGCCAAATAGTTAAATTCAGGCAAATTTTCTACAATGTTTCCCGTTCTGGACACTCTATGACTTCAGTTTTGCATATGGGAATAGATTTCTTAAGAAGTTGTAAAGTTGAAGAATTAAAGAAATACATTTGCTGATGAAGAACAACAGTGGAATTCTGGCATTTTATTGTAGAAAAATATGTGTATTGTATATAAAAAATTCAAATATTGTAGAAAAATCATGCTTGTTGTAGAAACTCAGAGCTTACTTTGGACAGAGAAATATGCACCAACTCGAGCGAATGAGATTATTGGTAACTGGGATGCATGTAAGAAGCTTCGTGATTGGCTGACAGAATGGAAGCAGGTTGTTAGTCGCCATTCATCAAACAAATATTTCCAGCAGAAGACAAGTGATGATGGTAATCAGATTCAGTTAAACAAATTTACAATAACTTTTTGTAGTATTGTCTCACTAGTGTATTTAATGCAGTGTACAACATGTTGGCTCTTATTGGCTCTTATTGCTAGGATTATTACTAATTAATAGGATTTTCCTATTTGAAAACATTTATTAAACATCGGCCTAATCATAACAGCCATATCACAGATCTATAGAGAATCTATACACGACTGTAAACATGATGTGTCTGTGTCATTCTGTTTTGAAAGAATAAATGAAAAATCGATTGATTGATTTAGGAGAAACAGAGTCACATTTGAGAAGCTGCAGCTTTGTGGTGTTTTGGAGAGTGTTGATTTATTAAGCATGACTCCAAGATCCTGAATGTGATATTCCCTATTTGATGGACTTACTTGGAGTTGGGCTGGGAGCACCTGAGTTGGTTATCTTGAAGGGGCACTATATAAGTCCTCTGCATGAATGAACTTGATGTACACCTAAATGCCTGTTTGCATTTTTATAGCTGTTGGTGATTGATAATGAACATATTTGAATTAATTTATTACATGTTATTTCAGTTTCTGGTGATTTTTTGTCCTCGGATGACAATAGCAGTTATGCTGATGATGACGGCTCGCTCTGTAATACAATGCTTCTTCTTGGTGCTCATGGAATTGGAAAGACGTCAATGGTCTATGCTTTGGCACAGGAATTAGACTTTAAGGTTGCCGATTTTTCTGATCTAACAAGCTCCCCAGTTTTAATAATTTTGTTAGAATTAAATCTTTCTGGCTTACATATGAACTCAGTGAGGTAATTTATTTTTGCCTCTTCTTAATGTGGCCTTTATGTTAAGTTGTTTGGAATGGTGCAAGAAGTTAATTTATATAAATACTTTATTTTGCGCAAAAATGGTTAACGACTCTAATGTTTGTGATTAGGTCTTATGCTGTATTAGCTGTTTAAAAATATATGTAGAAGATCTGTAAATATCAGGCATATATATAGTAATACATTATCAGCTGTATTTGATATCACTCCTTCCAAAGTTCAGAAGTGCACACACGACCATGCAACAGAACATTGATGGAGCTGAACAACTGTGTGTGCAGGACTTGAGGTCTGTACACAGTTACCGCCTGAGTGGAGGCTCGAACCCATACTCTCCGGCATTTGAGGTTGAGCGCTACCGCCAATTGGCTAATGTGCCCCAGATTGAGTGCTTGTAGATTTTGTGGAGCAGTGATATTTAAATTTTTGCTGTAGTTTTCACTGCTTAATGACAAATTGTGTCTGCCATTGACTTCCTGTGTTGATGTGGCTGTTACATTACATTCTGTGATGTTGAAGGTTTTTGAGGTAAATGCTTCCGGCAGCAGAGATGGCAGATACGTGTTGACACAGCTGCAGGAGGCGACACAGTCACACCAAGTCTCTCGAGTACATCGAACTGATGCAGCCTTTGAGCAACATGAAGAACCTATAACTGGTATGAATGAGGCAATGAGGAACCTATAACTGGTATGACTGAGGCAATGAAGAACCTATAACTGGTATGAATGAGGCAGTGAGGAACCCATAACTGGTATGAATGAGGCAATGAAGAACCTATAACTGGTATGAATGAGGCAATGAAGAACCTATAACTGGTATGATTGAGGCAATGAAGAACCTATAACTGGTATGAATGAGGCAATGAAGAACCCATAACTGGTATAATGGCCAATTAATAAATACAAACATACCCAGAAAACCACCAGTTAACAACTTGACAGACTGATTATCAGATGCAAATGTGTAAATATTCTTATTATATTATTTTTTCAGGTATTGTACGTTTATTGATTGCAGTTCTAGAATGAACTCCGTCAAATGGTTCCATCTCTTGAACCTTAGTTTTATATTTTGAACTGTATCTTTATTATTCTGTTGAACTCACTGTGATCAGTTATGGTGTGTCAGCTGTCTTGAGTGCCAATAAAATGCATATAATAATAATAAAAATAAGAATTTAACTTTTCAGACCAAGCAAAGGACAAAACATCAGGCAAGGCAAAGACTCCAAAGCAGTCTAATCCTGTTGGTGGATTTCTTGCACGTTGGTCTGCAAAGCAGTCGCTGTTTGAACCAGAAGAGCCTCCTCCAAAGAAAAGTGAACTTTTGCTCAAATTTACTTAATTTATCCTGAGAGAAGTATTTTTTCTTTAGTGTATTTTTGCATATATTTTATTCATGTATATTGTATATTTAATTAATTTATTGTATTTTCATGTATTTGTGCAGTGTCACTGTGTAATAATTAAGACATTAGGCATGTGAAAAGGTAGTAATTTGTTTTCATTCAATCAATAAATCAAAATTTATATAGGGCCCCTTCAAGATTCCTACTCGGAGGCGCTCCCGACCCAGGCCGAGTGGAAAAAGTAGTATAGATTAGGTTCACAGTTGATGTTTACTCGTTGAAAATCTGAAACACGTGTGTGTTGTATGAAGCCTCTCTTGAAGTAGTCGAATCAATAAAATAAAAATTTTCAGGAATTGTCACCGTGTGTATTGTATTGTCTTTAGCCTTTTGTATTGTATAGTATCGCATTTGATGTTTTTAACAGGATGCAGAAGAACTAAAAGCACTGAATGCAGGTCTCCATCCAAGAAAGAACAACTGCTGCAACAACCACAGGACACAAAGGCACCGAACCAAGACACTAGGAAGCCATCATTGATTCTGTTCGACGAAGTCAGTTGATATATGAATGGTGCTATATAAATATTCATTTACATACTTAGATGGATATTCACGATAGTTAGCATGCTTTACTGTCAACTGAGAGGTTGGGGGTTCAAATCCCCGCCAGGTCAGAAATGTTTTAGAGATTTCTGCTCTACCTGCACTGCAGCCGACTCGGCTATGAAGAGTACACTGACTGTACTATGTCAGTGGGAGGATGAGACAGCAAGGGAGAGGACTGGCAATCTCCCCTTAACAAAACAATATTCATGAGCTGCTGCGTTGTGTGATTTTGTGGATATTACAATTCTTAGGAGATGATAACTACAGAATTAGAAGAAGACTGATCTATCGATGAGGTATAGGTCTACAGGTTCTTAATGATGGCCACTAAATTTTGACCTTCGCACAGCCAGAAGCGGCTTCAGAAAATACAATCAGTGGTGTAGCATTGTCTGGAAAAGGCTACGCCACTAACAACGGGGATTAACATATAGTAATTTACAATTTTTTTCAGATTTTATATTGAAATTATTTATTGGAATTATTGTCGTTAGGTTGATACTGTGTTTGATGATGATCGAGGATTTTGGTCGGCAGTCCAGACGTTTATGAAGACGACAAAGAGACCGATCATTCTCACGGCCACAGACAGACATTTCGTTGATAAGTTTGGGGGACGTTTTGAGACTTTGCGACTTCGAACTCCAAGACTGGTGAGACAGTTTGTAATCATTAACTTCTGCAGCCATAGATTAAATGTATTCCCAATAATTAACGACAAATACAAAATTGACTTTGTATTCATTGTTTATCCTTTAGTAGCATTATTAATATTTTGCTAGTTAGTAGCTACTTAGTAGTTATTTCTTCGTATCAGTAGTCTTGTTTACGTTTTTCAGTTCAAAAGTCTTCCTTTAACAACAAAGGCAATAATACCAGGGCACCTAATCGAATATAAAAAGTGGTCTTCGATTAATCGTTAAAAATATATTTAATCGTTAAAATTAATTAACTGTTAATCGATTAATTAATCATTTACTTCCGCAGCTCTAATATATATATATAAATATATAGATATAGATATGTAACGTTTTCAGGTGAACACAGCCAGTTATGTTCAACTGATCTGCCTCTTGGAGAACGTGCGAACCAATTACAACGACCTGATATCTTTGGTTGAGTTCCTTAATGGAGACATTCGTAAGACTCTACTCTCTCTTCAGTACTGGGTGGATTCAGGCGCTGCACGTCATCTGGTTTCCAATCAACCAGTTCACCAATACGTTGGCACGTGTCACCAAGAGCCCCAGAATGTGGTGGTGCCTGAATCGAAGGTTGAAGACCAGACAGTGTCGAGCGGCGGTGTTACCGACGCGTCAAAGGTGCAAGAGAGCGATGACGACTTCCAGAGCATTGTTCCGAGAAAGCGCCGGCGTATACAGATATGGTCAGACGACGAGAGCAGCAATTACAGCGGGTCTCGTGGACTGGGTTCGTTGTCTTCTCCAGCAAAGAATCTTCTACAGGTGGTTGAGGATGTCTCGCAAAGCTGCAGCCTGGCGCCGTCGGAGTCTGAGTTTCACTTTGATAGCGAGATGGCTGTTCAAGAGCTAAAGGCAGCGGATGATGGACTGATGTTGCCTCTGCATAGGCTCAGTGGCCAAGTTTTAGAGGTTAGCGGTGCTTCTGTTTCCAGTCCTCTGATGCAGGTGAGTCCAACCACGAGAATGCCATACATAGTTGTTAGTTCAGGATCTTATAAACAGTAAGTAAGTATTTTTTTAATGTAATCAGTTGCCAAACTGCACACTGGTGAACAAGCATTAGCAATTTAAATACATAGACATATCAGCACACTCAGTAAAACAGTTGAAGTTAAGCTAAAGTAAACATACTGGCAGCCTTACAATGGCGCCCATCCTCCTCCCCCCATCATGCAGACAGGAGGCAACTCCAGAAAATAGAATCAGTGGTGTAGCATTACCTGAGAAAGATTGCTTGTTCATTCATTCCAAATATTTATATAGCTCCCCTTAAAGATTCCTACTCAGAGGTGCTCCTTGTGCTATAATTCTAAATGATAGAGTAAATGTGACCAGCCAGTCAGTCAAAAACGAACACAGCTCAAATGACTGATGACTATGCTGCAGCTACCGTAGTTAAGATATCATTTCTGTAGGAGGGGATTAGTTTAAGGACATTGCATGATGGTGGCCAAACACTTCTAATTGAATATTAATGTAATCTGTAATTTTTTACCAGGACCTACAGAAGAACTGTGCGGCACAATCTTTTGGTAGTTGTCGACACCAGAATTCGCCAATTTTAGATCAGTTTATCCAGTCAT
This sequence comes from Aporrectodea caliginosa, assembly GCA_020284085.1. Lineage (NCBI taxonomy): Eukaryota > Metazoa > Annelida > Clitellata > Crassiclitellata > Lumbricidae > Aporrectodea > Aporrectodea caliginosa. Next base: position 2,529,624 of record JACEVL010000154.1, on the reverse strand, counting down.
CTATAACCAAGCAAGAATTTTGTGCACAGGACAATGTTCAGATTGATGACAAAACAATTGATGACTGCAGAAAGCGGCAGGCATCTATGAAATCTCTGTACGATGCTTACAAGAATATGTCATATAGAGATGTTTACTGCTGTGCAATGCGTCGACATTGTGCTGATGAAGACATGAGGGGCGACACCTACTGGCATTTCCAAGAGAAGGCTGATGAAACTGTCACTGCCCTTGAAGCTCTCGTGCTTTCAGTGTCTGGGGTCAGATGGAAAGACTGTGAAGGAAAGCAGAATGCATCGGTGGAAAAAGAGGCTGCGGCACTATCGGAGGATGACGACCGGATGCAAAACAACCATTATTCTAGGTATGTATGTATCTGGTGGCTACCATACTTAAATCGCAAAACTTTAACATGTTTGGCGAAATTGTGTAACTATATAAACAGACACCACACAAGTAGGCAGTGAGTAAATAACTGGTGAGCTGACATCAAATGATTGCTAGGCTAAATTTATAGCACTGTGACTCGTACCTAATAAGCAAGTGTTGCTTCTGTCCAGCTGATGATGCTTTTGTCAAAAATTGAAACTCAAAGACTGCAACTAAAACAATAAATATTCAGTGAACAAAGGGACTAACTAGTGCTCAGTCATTTGACTTGAGGGCTTGGCTGCAGTGGCGGATGGTGGCGGCTCCAGGAATAGGTACCAGTGGAGTAAAGTTCTTGAAACAAATTTCTCTGTTGCCAGGGTTTGAACCCTTGACCTTATGCACTGTCCAGTATGCTAACTAGTCGAGTATCACTGTACTGCTAGAACATCCGAATTATTCTTCATCTTGTTCTCAGTTTGACAAGGTTCAAGCAGACACTGATGAGATGTTGAAATAGTGATACAGAGCAGTTGAGATTAGAGTTATGCTTCTTAAAAGGTTTGCTGTAAATTTTAACAGGCTTTTTCAAGAGAACGCAAGTATCGTTGAAGGTGTGAGGCAGAGTGTTAATCAGCCAGCGATTATGCTGTGTACCGATTATATGCCGGCACTGAGAGACATCTGCAAATCGGAAGAGCTGAGGAAGACAACTTCACACAGACGAAGGTTATAAACTTTCACTACTCTGGCTTTACCATTGTTATGTATAAATTACTTTGTTTTACCTTGACTGGCCATTTTCTGTTCTGAGCTGGATTGATCCAAGTCTTTCATGTACCACGTAATTACCTAGTCGTTATACCACCGTGAGACATGGTGGTAACATGCGTGCTCATGGATCGTGTGGCCGTGGGTTTGACTCCGTGGTGCGAACCTGGGTAATTTGTTTGCACAGAGTGTAAGACGGGAAATATCATAGGCAAATCCTGCAATGGACTGGTTCCATGTCTAGGACGATAGGATTCATCCATTGCCGGCTTAGGGCCTAGTGAAGGAAATGAGTACCTCCCATGTTTCACACGGGGTATATGGGAGCTTATTTACTTTGCCATAGTGTAATAGCTATTGTCTTTCTCTAATTGTGATACGAGTTAAAACTGGTTCTTATAGTATATATGAATTGTATTATTTTCATTGAGTCTTGTTGAAGGACCTAACAAGACCTTCAAGTTAATGTAGGAATGAATAGATAAATGAATCCATTAATAACCAGGTCAGTATACAGTCTTTGATGTGTCTTTTCAGGTTTTACCATTACCTCAGCAATGCACTGCCAACAATGAGATGCTCGCTCTTTAAGAACATGGCTCTTCAGTTTCCCTGAAGTTGTCACACAGGAACTTGACATCTGAGATGGTTATGCGTCCTTGACACATAATATGTCTCGACAAGATCAAAACGGACTCAATTTCTTCGTCATGCTACACTTCTGATTCAGCATTGGAGTTCTGATGAAACGTTCACAATGCTGGTAAAACAAGTCTACAAAAACAGTTGACTGTATGGAGATGTTTTAATGCATCCTAGAAAGTGGACCTTGGCACAGAAGTGACTTTTAGCAATTTTTATGGCCTCATATAGCTGCCTTTCCATTTACAACAGAACCAAACCACACCATAATTGATGTGCATTGGACTTGTTTAGTGTTAGGTATTTTTCTTAAAGGAAGATGTGCAGCAATAGCATCGCAAACGCTGCAACAGAATGCAGCAAGAGAATGCAGCAAGACGTCTGCTATTTCTGGCGTTGGACTGACCTGATTTGTGGATATTTAACTGATTGTGATCATGATGTAACTGTAGACATGGTTTTGTACAAAATATAATGCTAAGGAAATTTTTCGAATGATTGGTAGGCAAGAAATTCAAATCCTGTGATAAACGTTGCTTTAATGATAGTAATCACAGTAGGAAATATAAAAAAAATTCCAAACAAAGCACAACATGAATTACGAGAGAACAGCAAGCTATAAATTCTATGATTACTAGTAAAATAAATTCTCCTTGAATACTGGCTACATATCTTGGATTTCTAAATGGGATGTTAGTTTATGCAGACATTTATTCAAAGTATTCTCTTAACAGATATTTAACAATTAGGTAGTGATAGTGTTGCATGTACTTATGCAAACATTGTTCTTGTCCGAAGTTCTTCACTCGTCCACCTAATATTGGTGCTTGTTCATTGCCCTTCTAGAAGCCCGTGTCTTTATGTCATGTGATGTTCACAGTATGGTTACAATATTCAACAGTGCACTTGCAACACCCTAAAACCTTCGAAGTAAAAACCTACTTTTATGATAAGCCTCAAATAAGAAAATCAGGAGACGTTTTTCCATTACAGTACTTAACCCCAGCTCCCAATGGCAAATGATTTAAGCAGCCTAGTGGGATGAATATTTATGCAAATGCAGATGGTGCATCTATGCCCTATCAGCAAATGGCACAGCTGAATTCTACAAGCATTCGATTTCTACAGCTGGCACAAGACACCGCACATTTCTTAGGACAGATCAACACCCTGTGTTAAGACTACAATGTTTCCCTTGGGTATATGCTGAGTACAATGGTCAATATATTGCAACATGGTATACCACATTCAAAACGCTTTAACAGTTATATACAGCAGCTCAAGAACAGTCAAAAGTTAACAGTCTTGGAATGGTAAACATCCAAACAAATTTGCACAGCAACAAGAAATGATGAATTAAAATAAGCATTGCCTTTCATGCTGCTTAGAAATTACTCTCAGACTAGCCTGTTCACAGTTTACTTGCTGTGTGTAGCTATTCAAACAAATGCCAGTCACCACCTATCCGTTAATGCAGCTGTACCTACTGGACATTTAACATCACTTGGTTTATATCCATATTCCAGTTAAAAATAAGAAAAGTAACATACCAAAGGCCAATTGCTGTTTCATGTGGTTTCTGAGTTTTAGTTCCATCACAAATTCAATATTAACTGGTAATATTTAACATCACTTGGTTTATATCCATATTCCAGTTAAAAATAAGAAAAGTAACATACCAAAGGCCAATTGCTTTTTCATTTGCTTTCCGATTTTTAGTTCAGTCACAAATTCAATATTAACTGGTAATATTTAACATCACTTGGTTTATATCCATATTCCAGTTAAAAATAAGAAAAGTAACATACCAAAGGCCGATTGCTTTTTCATTTGCTTTCCGATTTTTAGTTGTCACAAATTCAACATTAGCTAGTAATTTACAGAGAGAGAATAACAATATTTAATATTTCTTCATAATATTATACTATTTTTATATGTTTTATATTGTACTCTATTTTTTGCTTCTGCTAATGGTTGAACATATACAAGTTCATCACAATTTCAACAGGAGAAAATTTTCCACAGATTGACATTAACAGTGCGAGCCTACTTTCACAACCTTAAGTCAACTTCAACAAATATACCGTGTCTTTCTTCACATGTCTGACCACCTTTGGTACATTTAGGTCCCTTCATACAGACTGATTTTGGAGAAAGGATTTCATATGTTGCTACATTCTGCCTAATTTGGCACTTGACGGTCGGTACAGCAGTAAGACTCCTGTTGACGCTGTTCCATATTCAACATATCCAACAGGCCAAGGCACAATCGGGTTACGTCTACCGATCACAGTCCAGACGGTTTCGCAAGATTCGAGTCGTAAACTCGAACAAGATCAGACTGAAAGAGAAACGTTATACTGCATGAAACCTTCCACATTCCTATAACGATATTTCTTTAAAATTACGTGTAGCTGATTAGCGGAATGTTCGAGTGCTGTTAGGCTGTTCATTTTGTTCAAGTTTTAAAACTATCCACTTGAAACTCATTATACAGCCTTTTGCAGCCATTTCAAGAACCATGTCATAACAAAGTTTCATTATAATAAAGTCATACTAAAGGTTCAATAAATTTATCATTTTGGTAAGGTGCTGGTGGATTTCATGATCAAGTTCAAGGAATCTAACTGTAGACTTCCAGCAGTTGAGTTCAACCATTTCAATTTAAGCATTTTATCAAAATGCTTAGATTGAAATGGTTGAACTCAACTTAGTTTTTCTGACCTACAATCAGTGGTTAAAAATTTTGCTCTTACAGATTGCGGTCTTACCTGTTCAATAGCTCCATGCTCTTCTTGTGAAAATGCATAACCGTCTGTAAAAACAAACATTCACAAAAATACAGCATTTGAATTTAACTAAAAAAACCATTACAATAGAAGTGGGTTAGTGAAAGTTATAGCATGTATATAGAGTTGAGACGACAGCAGACAGGAAAAATCAGATGAAGAATCAAACTGGGATTCGAAACACAGTAGGAAATGTAAAAGTTATGGAGCAACTGAAACATAAGTGCTAAGCAGTTTTGGTGACCGTCTTCAGCAGAATTAGTTGATAATTAATGCATAGGTCTTTACCTCTGCTTGTTCAGTTTAAATCTGCGTGTTAAACTGACAATGTGCTGTCAAGCTATTTAATCTGTAAGGACCGGTTATTTCTTGGACTAATGTTATATTTGTTCCTTCAACTCTAGCTAGAGTCATGCATCGGAGGACTTGTTAGAGTCATGCTTCGGAGGACATGTTGATAGAGTCATGCTTCGGAGGATTTGTTGTTAGAGGCATGCTTCGGAGGATTTGTTAGAGTCATGCTTCGGAAAACATGTTGATAGAGTCATGCTTCGGAGGATATGTTGTTAGAGGCATGCTTCGGAGGACATGTTGATAGGGGCATGCTTCAGAGGACATGTTGATAGGGGCATGCTTAAGAGTACACGTTGATAGGGGCATGCTTCGGAGGACATGTTGTTACCGGCATGCATCGGAGGTTGTTAGAGGCATGCATTGACGGGCTTGTTAGCGGCACGTATGCCTTTACCTTCAACGCAGAAAGGTGTGCGCATGAACTCACGAGGTTCTGGCTCTTGTTGGATTTCATCAGCTGTTGGTACAAACATTCCAACGTCTTCTTCTGTGTATTGTCTGAAACCAAAACAACGACTAACATCCTTGACAACAGCCTGAGTAGACTATACATTGTTACTTGTAAACTGCCATAATCTTTTCAAAAAGCACAGGTTTTATATAAACAATAAATACGAAGGAAATACTTTTCCACATACTAACCTCTCCATATCTAAATCCTCACTGTTTTGTATTAGTAAATTTATACAGCAACTCACACAGAAAAAATACCCAGAGACTAGTTCTTCAAGCATTTAAATTTTAAGACAGGTCAAGTCACAATCAGGTCAATTATTCAATTTATTTATCTGATTATGACTGTTTGGTGTGCCATTGGTTCATGCCTTGTGCATTGCAGCATTATATATCAGAATGACAGAGGTATAGATTACAAATAATTTAAGATAGAACTTAAATACTCCTTGTAATTTATACTCACGTTGCAATAAACTTGCTGAAAATCCACAAGCAGCTTTTGTCTGACCAATGTATAATTCTTCGCTGCTCTAATTATTTTCCTTGGTTATAAATTTAGGTTACTCTAAATAACTTGAAGTCCTAATACACTTTAATTTAATAACAACTGTGCCGGTAATAACAACATAAAATAATAAGGCATCGAAACAACTCAATCGCTTGTTTGTTCTTAGTTCTTACCAAAACTGTAGTTATGCATACACTGCGTGTTTCTGACCACGCTAGACCTTCAAAATGTTCTGAACTTATTCAAAGGTTTGTGAAATACATTCTACCTTCTTCGAAGCAAACTATCCGGATAGTGATTGAGTAGTTCCATCTCCTGTATCTCTTGCTTGACCGTCTTACACAGTGTACGTTGCAACCTATCAACGCCACAGCATGTATAGTTAATATTAATTAATTAATTAGCCGTATCAGGGTAATTAATGTATTCATGGGAAAAGGATGTTTAGGGTAATCTTCACCTGTGTGGCATTGACTACCTTTAGATTTACATGGCCCTTCCAGTGATGGGCTGTGAAATGCCACAAGTGAGATCCATACAGATGAACCAGGGTATATAAACTGGTGTAAAGCCTGCAGGCCTTCCAGGGCACTGGAAGCTAATCAAGTGTTTGATCTTTCTTACCAACTTGCATGTAAGATTTACAAGTCTGCCAGACAGCCCAGTTCTAGACCACTGATCAATTGAGGAAATACAAGCAAAACAACAGTAATAAGCCAAACCTTGGACTACACACATTACCAGTCTTTCACCACACTAAAAGGACACACTTTATCAAATTAGACTCATGACTTTGGATCATCGCCATCCATGAAATAGCCTTCCTTTAGATCTGCATGTTCTATTAACCATGCACCTTCTACAAGCACTTGACATGACAACTGTTTTCATTAGAGCTGGGAATGCCTCTGAATAGGCATCTCAGAGAGGCACTCTCTAAGGGCACTCTGAATCAATTAATGAAATATGTTTAATAAGGTGAGTAAATTCAACAGTGTTAGTGATATATACATGACTTACGCCTTCTGAACGATGTCACTGACTAGAACCAAGGTTGGTATAAGAATCAATCCAAACCAGAAGCTTGGACAACTGAACACGTACTTGTCCTGAAATGAGCAAAAACTCTAAGCTATTGCTCCAAATTCCACAGTACAATTGCCAAAACACATCCTGATTTTAAGAACTTTATTCATTCATTCATTCTGGAGATTTATATAGCGCCCCTTCAAGAAATCTACTCAGGAGCGCTCCCAGCCCAGCCACGGCAAAAGTAAAAAGACTTGAGTGATTTATGATTTATGCCATCACACAACCTTTTCAGTTCTCATATTATTCAACAGAGATCACCAGCATTCACCATCCCGTACATACAGCCAGACCACAAGCACCTAAAGCTATCATCATACTATAAGTTACTGCTAAACACATAACCTGTCAGGAATGGTGCTGTTGTTAATAAACCAAAAATCCATGACTTTCCATGACCTTTTCCCATGACTTTTAAGACTTATTTAAATGAAAAAGGACCTACCTTCTGTTTTATCGATGTAATATTTATCGAAATTTTAAAATGTGATTAGAAATATGTCTATTAATAATTTTTCCATGACTTTCCATGACCTAGATACTTTCAAATTCCATGACTGTTCATACCCTTTTTTGGAAAACACCTGTTTTTCCAGGTTTTAAATTTTTCAGTGAAATTTCACGACTTTCCAGGTTTTCCAGAATCCGTGGCAACCCTGTAAAATGTTGGCTTGGTTTTGTGTTGTCCTTCAGCTGAAAGATCCTTCAACACGAAGACCATGTTCCAGAGGATTAATAATGATTGGTTCATGAAATAAATGAGTAATTAACAAAGCATATCCCGAGAGATGATCTCTCATGCTTAGTTAAATGAGTGAGTAAATCTGTCCTCACCATTCCAACCATTTCTGGTGCCAGGTCAACAGTCGGCCACATGTGTGAGTAGACCAAGAGAAAGAGAAACCAGCTGGCAATGCTTCCCCAAATGGCCGTGTGCGTCAACTGCAACAGATCCAAGCACAACATCATCAGACATCCTCCTAACTAATTACATGATGTCATCAAACATTGATGCAGCACCTTTGAAAAAATTATAGTACAGTAAACTCAACAGTTACAAATTATAGAAGCCTTTGATGCACACCGTCTCAGTAGATGTGTCTGCTCCCTTTTTCTCTCATCGATGGCAACCATTAATCACGACTCTAGGCCCATGATAACCGCCTTTTGTAAAGTAATTATTTCTTTTCTCCTGTATTTGCAACCTGCATGTGTATTTGTACTTAGCAGAGCAAGGGTAATTTTTTTAGTTAATAATGATTGATGTTTGAGATTTGCCGAATACACATTCATGCAAACGTAGGCAATGCATATACATTACTCTATACCTGTCTGGTAGACTTGTTAAACCGTGCATGTGTAATGCGCAGTTCCAACAGTGTGCCTCCCATTGGCCATGTGTTAACCGTGTTTCGCTGTACCAAGGAAAACCACGTGATATTTGCCTTAACTTTGCAGACTTGAAAAACACTGCAGAAGCAGACTCCGATGTAAAAGCCCTTAAGACCAATGAGAAAGCCAGCAGAATATTATACTTGCCCATGTCCAAGCAGTACTCTCAAGTCCACCTTTGATGCAAACTGAGACAACCACATACTGGAAAATCAAAATCAATCTAACATTACTCCAAAAACATGTAAATTTAGCGCTCACCTAACATACACACTACCATGCGTACTTTAAATATTCAATTATTACGAACCCTTCATAAATGAACTACATAAACCACACAAAGCGTGCAAGTCCACAAATACAACCGATTGTGGTCACACCCACCATGAGACATCAGCGTATATAATATCCATGGTTACATTCTCTTCTTATGTTACTTTGCACCAGTTATGACTCTTTACTCATGCTCACAGCCCTTTTGGTATAATAAAGAATATACCTACTTCCTTACTTATATAAATGCTATAAAAGAACTCACAAACATACATATAATTTAAATCGACAACTTCTATAAGTCCTGGTGCCTAAATTTAGCAGCAACTTATAATGCTGAAGTATCTGTCCATTCGAGTACAAAAACGATACAAAGCAAGTAAGTAAGACTTCTTAAACAGCACTTACAGTGTAAACCATGTTGCCCAGGAGTAAGTAGTTGCCACCTTTGCCATCGTGAAAGGCAATGTCTTCAAATCACAAAAACATTTTCGGTAATGACCAGCAACAGCATTAATATTGATGCATTAGACCATGATCAGTATATGCTATTTGGTATTTTTTTAAATAAATTATTAATTCTGCAATGACTTCTCAACTGTTGCAAAGAATTGCTCTAAGAAGACTCATGTAAGACATTAATACTTGAGTTGCTCCTTTGTCCATAAATATATTAACGCCCAATATTATAAAACAGAACTTTAATAAATCCTGCAAAAGGTTTTGTAAGTTTTCTAAAGGCTCTACACAAAAGTATGTTTTCTTACATCTGCAGGCAGAGCATTAGCCCGAAACTTGACAAAACTTTTAGCACTTCTGCCAAGAACTAGGAAAACTTAAAACTGACATTTATCATCTCCCAGTTATATAACATTTGACATCACACAAAATCGTAGGTGGCGCTACGGCATGTTAACACCGACTCAGCATCGGACTGGCTTAAAACTGTTCTTTTTGACCGTGCTGCAGTCGGGAGCACCTCTGAGTAGTTTCCTTGAAGAGGTGCTATATAAATACTTGAATGAATGAATGAATAAAAAACAGCTGTACAAGAAAGGCAAAAGGCAAGCAGAACGAAGAAGCCAGAGAGCTACGCTTTTCAAGAAACGCAATTTAATTTCGAGACAAATAACTAACCGTGCTGCAACATTGCCACAGTAAGCCAGAAGAATAAAATGGAGTGAACGATTGCCTTTATGCACCACACCCAGAAAACCTACAAAACACAATTCACATAATATTCTGAAGGAGCTATGCCAAGGAACATTTATTCATTCCTATGAACCTGTGGCTACAAGCAGTCAAATAAATTCACAGCATGTACTAGTAAGTATGTATACATGTAATCCATGTATGCCCACAATAAGCTGTCTCTGTCCCAGTGGACAGATCTTCTATAATTTGACCTGATTATGACTTGCCTTTGGTGCATCATCAGTTGACGCCTTGTGCATGAGCAGTATTTCCGTTAACGCCCAAATGGCTGTTTTTACATCCGTACTTAAATACCAAATTTTTCGGTGTGATAGCCAAAAAGAAATGAGCTATGTCCAAAACAATTCTAGGTCAGGACGTAAATGTCCTCTTTTTGGACTCTAACGGAAACACTGTGCTTGAGACACCCACGCCATACAACTAGTCAATAATAAAAATGCCTCCCTGCACACGTGGATGCAAGCGTATTGTATTGTATTTATTAATTTATATAGCGCCGCTCACAGCAGTGACTATTCAGTAGCGCTCCCAGTGCGAGAAAGCGTGTATACCAATGTTCATATTATTAAAGCCTCTTCAATAAGCTGGCTTCGCTTTTTGGGCGCTGTAGAAATTTCGAGATTACGATTTACTTGTGCTAGTTAATATATTAAAATGTAAATTACTGACTGGTACAGAAGCTTGGAAGATAATCACTAGCCACATATATATCATTGATAAGTTCTAGAGGATTGGCCTATCATGAACCTTGGCATTGAAGCATTCTGAGTTCTGAGTTGTCCGGTACAATACAGGATATCTGAGCAGACTTTCCATGCTAGCGTGTCGGTCGAACAGACCAATTGCAAACGGCGTGGCAGCTGTGAATATCTACAAATTAACAAAAGCACAAATACTATACATTTCTACATGCGATTGGAGTAGTTAAAAAGTTATTGTTAACTGATGCAACATGTTAAAGTTTTATCAGTGGGTGGACAACAAACAGTCCAGTGGTTAGAATGTTGAACTGTCTACTCACACATCAGGGGTTCAAATCCCAGCAAGGACAGAAAGGTGCTTGAGAGTTCTGGTCCACCAGCACCTTGCAGTGAAGAAGAAGAGCAGTCCCTTGAGCCAGCCATGGGTATGAAGTGTTAGCCTCTTCATTTTCTTTAGCCTCGTCATATGAGGGTGGAGGGCCAGTTCTCTCCCTTGTCATCAGTGTACTCATTATAGCTCAAGTCTTTCACTTACAATTGCTCAGTGCTATTGATTGATGACTTCCTTCATTAGTCATTAAACAGTGGCACTAAATAAATGCAGCAATAATACTAATACTCACTACATTGTAGAGACCGATGCACCATCTTTCAAATACGATCTGGCCCGAGAAACAGCTCAAGGTTGCAAACCAGAACTACAGACAAACACAAAACAATCATTAAAACTGATTTTATTTCAAATTCATCCACCAGAATTCTGATATATTACATAAACTGTAGAGTAAGAGAACTATCTCTAGGAGACAATAATACATGTCATGTATACATGTATGTATATATGTATGTATATATGTATGTGTGTATCATGTAACCTTACACCGCACTTGTCAGTTTGAATTCATAAAAGACTTTTATTACTATGATGATTATCTCCATAACATGATGATTATCTAATATCATCAAAACAGTGCATCTTAACATAAACCAAGAATGTTTCTGTCGCTGTTTCTAGCCAAAGAGTTCAAATTTTCAGTGGAAGATTTTTTCAAGAGAAACTAAAATTTCTCTGAGCTGTCATATGGTAGCGTCGGACTATCAGATCATCACAGGATGTAGAACAAACGTTTGTTGACCTCGTTGGCTTGAGACAGAAATGCAAAGCTCTCTGATGCATCCTGGTCTGAGCAGACTATCAAAGCCTGATAAAACATGCCACTGGGATGTAAAGCTGTCAAATGGAAATACTTCAAAACATTGTCTGGTTCAAATCCAAAGCAATAGATTTCTGTACTGTTAATAACATGAAATAAAATTAATACTACTTCCAAACAATAATACCAAACACAACAAATAACTTAAACTTTGCTTTCTACAATGTAACATTATATTGTGGCAATCACATAAAGTAACTGTCTTGAAATGAAGAAATAAACAAACGATATAAGAGAAGTTTCAAGAAAGCATGATTGCAATACACTTTTCTCGTCAGGTTAGATGAAGTAAGAAGACCTGCCTCGATGAAATACAAGCAGATGTTCTTATAGAATGAGTAGAGTATTAGAGTTGTCAAGCGACTGTAACACCATGACCCATGAACCAACAGCAGTCTATTCAGGAAGCGAAACTAAAACAGAAATTAAATGTTGAAAAATTGTACTTATCCTAAACTTAATAACATTTATAGTATTCAAATTCCCTCACTGAACTAAACTTCATTTCAGACTGAACTTAAATAAATCAACCTGTTGTTGGGTTGAATGATCTGTAGGATGAATCACAACAAAGAAACACCATGACTTGCATGGCTTACCAAGGAAATACCAGTGTCACAAGCCGCGATTCAAACCCCAAAACATATAATCAAATACCAAATAAATTCCACTTTGTATTGTATTGTATTTGAAACTTGTAAAGCGCCTCTTACAGTGTAAGCTATTTAGAGTCACTCTCAGCGTGGGAGCCCCGAGGAAATAGGAAAGCCTTTAAGCAATGAACAGGAATGGAGAGGTCCCAGTCAATATCTTAGCACAGATAGGAGAGGGAAGCCATTCCATGACGCAGGACTGATAATAGCGAAAGCATGACGTTGGGCCACAGCGTTCCTTGCCCGAGGGACAAAGAGATCAAGATGCTCAGCAAGGGACTGGAGGGAGATGGTGGAGGAGGGCCTACACATAAGATCACATAGGTACTTAGGACCCTGCCCCACTTGGCCAACATGCTCTGATATTATCTTTCAATTACCTGTACTGGTTTCTAGGGCAGTTCTTAGTTCAAACTATTCCAGAATTTCATGCAATAACATGTATATGAAATTAACCTGAGCAACAAAGTCTGACGCACAGGCCGCTTGCAGACCTACTTAGTGAAAACACATCAAATCAATTATTACCACGATCATCAGGAATAAACAAACAGAAATACATTTTAAATGATCACATCAACTTAATCCCAGTCCGGTTATTATCGAAACATTCAGCACAATTGTTTTCATAATTTTTGTCATCAATTCCAGAAAGTCGAATCGATACACAACACTATAACTTCAGCTGTTTGTGGGAATCCATTGCTTGGTTCCTCATGTGTGCGTGGGCCGGCCAATGGTGACTCTTTTAGCTTAATGTGCATTGTTTTGCTAACTGACGTAATATATTTGTTTGTGACAACTTGGGGCAAGTTTTAGCAAGCATCCGTCTCTGTCACTAAACAGTATTGTTTGGTAGTGCTGGAAGCTCGGAGGAAAACAGCAATTCCTGTGATGCACTGGCCTTGAGTCCACATCCTTGCAATTTGTCCACCGCCTGCTCAAGGCGCTAAGAGTCAGAAATGAGCACCAAGCCTAAGTTTCCCTAAGGAACATGGGAGCCTTAATTTGTACTCACTATGTGCATTTACTATTATCAGCACTGCCATCAACTCATGAGCAACTGTAATCTGTAAATTACACTACATTATAAGAAACAATCAGAAGACACCAGAGAAAGTGGTTGGGTCATACAATGAGGGGAGATTCTCTCCTGATATAATCAAGGGAAGAATGGAGGGGAAAAGCCAAGAGGAAGACCCAGAATGATGTTAATGGACCGGATGATGAAGGAGGGTTACAGCAAGATAAAGGAGAAGTTTGGACAATGAGAAGAATGGCGACATTGGAAGTACGAACCTACCTAAAAGACAGATAACCAAAGAAGAAGATAAGGTGATACTTATACGTCGTTAATTGAACTCTGACCTGGATCATGCCAACGTCATTAGCACCATCTCCGATTGCAAGTGTGATTGCTTTGACTTCGTGTCTGATCAGAGTCACAAGTTCCGCCTTCTGCAGTGGTGACATACGACAACAGATGACGGCCTTGCACGACACCAAGATGTCAAGCAGATCTTGTCGACAGTTGTACGACAACGCATGCTTCAGCGTCTAAGACAAAATTCAAAACAAAATTCAGAAAAAGTACAACACAAAATTCAAAAAAGTACACAGTGAAAGTCACAATTCAAATCCATATTCATTTCACAGTTAAATCTAAACTAAATTACTTAACTTATTAATTTAAACAACAAATACTTTTCATGCATACTCTTCCAAAGCACTTAAGGACCAAGTGCAAAATCATTTCAAACCACTTAACCTGTTGCAAAACATAATTTAATTCAGACAATTTCCATGCCAGTTAAATTTATCAACAGTGACTAAAAAATTATGCCATGATATTGGTAATTCTGTATCGTGTAGAGTACTTACTCAACTATTATAATTATATACTAACACTATTTATATATTATTTATTGCCAATATCTGAATCAACTGCTTCAATCATAACCTTCTAATGAAAATACACGTTCCAAAGCAGAATAGTGGTTTCACTGGACTCGGGATGTCAATGTCATTGTCCACATACGGTAAACAAACCAAACCCCTAAATGTTGTTGTGAATATGAAGATACTCACCTCTCCATCTATGACAAAGCCAACTAGGTTATCCTTTCTCAGCTGTTCGCCGAATTCAACTGCGTAGCGTCGCAGAGCATCTCGTGTGCCCTGTTAGAATTTGTTCACATGAAAAATATGTAACTGGCAAAGAAATTATAAAAGTTTATGATACACGTTAAATTGCTAGCACTAAATTATTAGCATATAAGAAGGGTTAAACTTCGGTTTAATTCAAACTAGTTTAATTTAATTTCATTTTCAGTTCTGTGCATTTTTCAGTTGTTTAATGTTATTTAAGATTAAAACTCTCCTCTCTCCCTCCACGGTCACGTGGAGGGAGAGAGGAGCTAACGGAAGACCTGGATGGACATCCAAGAAGACCTACAGAAGAGGGGTTAACAGTCGCAGCATAGTACAGAATAGAGAACAATGGAGAGGCTTCATAAGGGCCTCATCGTCTATAAGAAAATAAGAAGAAGAAGATTAAAACTACTTTGTTTCAATTTGCTAACCCACTATATCCTTACTTCAGCACCTCTGATTGGTGTGCACTGCCACTGCGAGAGGAGCTATATAAATTTATAGATACAATACAATACTTCTGACTTCTCTAACTTTGGCTTCACATGAGGCAATCATCTACGGAGGTCGAGTGCATTATAACAGACTGCCATAGAGGTCATTATATTAGATTAGGCTTTAAATAAATTATAAAGCTGGTTTATTGAATTTCTTCACAGCTTCTGTAGAATTATGCTCAACTTTCAGTCTTTGGTATCTATCAGAATCAGGTCCAATGCGCTTAAATTGCTAGCCACAAACTAAATAGTATTCTCTCACTTGCTTCTTGAAGGAATGAACAAAATTTCAATATTTCGAGTATAAATTATTTAACAGGATTAATCATTTGTAACTGACAAATTATCCTTGTAACTGTGTTTAAAATAATAAACTACAACAAAGAAAAGAAACTAAATGCACGTACGTCAAGACCCTGCTCGTTGATTTTGATGACTTTCATTCCAGGCGTCAACAGTCGACATGAGTAACCTGTCAGAATTCAGTTCAATTATGTATTTTATATTGCAATTCTGCACTACTGTTATGCTGTTTCTGCGCCATATAATGTCAAACTGAAAGCATTTGAAGCCAACTATAAAAACATGGAGTTTTTAATATGCTGAAATATAATAGGTCTCGCATATAAACACGAGACATTAATGAAAACAGAAACAGTGTGCAAACAGCTCTAAATTTGTCGTACATCATTTAAGGGCCTGTCCAAAGCCTGGAGAAAGGAGGAGGGCAACGCTAATCATCTTTGTTATGACACAGTGTCGTTAAACAGCAACTAACCAAAGGATTAACTGACAGGGTTTGGTAAATGCATTCAGCTTTAAAAACTTTTTAATGCATTATGAAAAAATTTATAGCTGTTGGTACGCTCTTTCTGTTTTCAGCTGCATTGGTTTCCCATATATTTTAGTACATGCACGTTGTTAAAGGGTTAAAAGAAAAGAT
The DNA here is from genome assembly GCA_020284085.1 of Aporrectodea caliginosa. Lineage (NCBI taxonomy): Eukaryota > Metazoa > Annelida > Clitellata > Crassiclitellata > Lumbricidae > Aporrectodea > Aporrectodea caliginosa. The sequence goes on along the minus strand of JACEVL010000154.1, from coordinate 2,513,607 downwards.
CAGACAGTAAGGAATAGGACTGGCCACATGTAAACAAGGCTAAGAAATTGAAGTTGCTAACAGCTTAATGAGTTTATATCCTCAGGCTAACTTAAGGGCTGCTCTTCTTCTTCATGGCTATAATTTATTAAATTACAAACTTGCATGCACACAGCATAGAAAAGTCTTCAAGTCAGCTAATTACCAATTTCCATTGCTTATGGTGTTCCCTCGTCTTTTGGCCTTGGCTGTGCTACGGCGCTATCGGCTCGTCTTATTATTACTAATTATTATTATAATTATTATTATTATTATTATCCGTCTAATTCTGCTCAGTTCATTCATGTTTGCAATCAGCCCTAAAGATTCCAACAAACATCATTCATTTACTTTTTTTAATTGACCTACACAACCTTGCATAAGAAATTGATAATATTACCAATGTTAATCGCAGTTTCTTGCTTGTCTCCAGTTAAAATCCAGATCTTCATGTCAGCTCTGGACAAGCTAGCAATAGTTTCAGGCACACCCTGTCAAACATAAACCATGATTTTATGCCATGAACCTTACATTCGGTTTACACAAAACAGCTTTAGTTCTGCACACCCAACATTTTCAAATAACACTGATGCTCAAAAGGAGCATGTAAACTCTGATGTTACAGTGACGAGTGCAACTACTGGTAACTGTAAGATCACTTTTGCCAGTCAAATCCAATCATTCAACGTCACTCTTGGCTTGAAGGCAGGCCGAGTTGGACCTGATGTTCCATGCAAGGTTATTGAATAATGGTAAAGATAGTCATCTGAATGGGAAAAATTCCTTACTTCCTGCAGTTTATCCTCAATGGCAGTTGCTCCAAGAAGTCGTAGGTCCTACAAAGAAAATATCACAAGCTCAGCAATTGCAGCTAAATTGCGTGAGTGTGTGCGCGCGCGCGTGTGTGCGGTTACAGTGCGTACATATAGGGCATCAGTTGCCCGACTGAACACTTACTTGGTACTACTTTCACCCCAGCCACTTCCCTCATTATTAACAAAGTATTAAAAATGATGGCTGGTGTATATGCCGTTTTTCCAGTTACCAAATCCAAGTGTTTAAGGAAGAGGTAATACCTTTGCCCAGTCACTTCTCTTGCTTTAAAACCAATGAAACTGGTGGCTGGTGTAAATATAAATAATTTTTTACCAGTAACTAATTGTGAATGTTTAAGGCACCTTCTCTATAAGTTCGGCAGCATCTTCGAGTAGTTTTTCACGGTTGTTGATTGCTGTGCTGGCTTCCTGGTAGATCTTGGACCATGTCTTATAGGACAAATCATCGATGTCAGCAACGGCCAGGCAGAGCGTCCGTAAACCTAGCATAAACATTTTGCAAACATTGAAGACACGAAAACTTAAACAAGATTGAAGAATGAATAAACCTTAAATGAAGAAGAGACTATCCAGGACCACAAAATTAAGTAAAATTGATTATTATCAGCCTATAAGATTTTACAAATGAAAGAAAGTCAAGGCAGTGACGGTATCATTCAAGCTTTAAAGAAACGAGTCATCAGGCATTTGAAATTCAGCTGAAACAAGTTTTCACTCAGCACACAATATCCACAAAAGCAATATCAATCAATAAGACAGCATTTTATTATGGTTTAACACTTTAATGACAAGCATGTGCTAAACGTGGCAGGAACCACTGCAGCTCGTTGTTAAAGTGTTAAATACTGTTTGACAATGAAGCTGTGTAACTGGGTGATTGTAATTAGCCATTGTTAACCAATTGCAGTTTACCCGTTTTAGCAAAGTCCTCCAAGTGTTGCAAAGTGACATCCCTCAACGTCTGATCTTGTCCAAGTCTCTCAAAAATGACCGTATCCTACAAATTAAAATCAATGATTTGCAAGACACAGAATATTATTAAAATATCATGCAAAACCTAGTTTTACACTATATACAACACTCTTACAGGTGGCAGAGGAATATCAATCCCTCTGGCTGATACTAAAAGGCAGTCATGGTCATGAAGTGTCGGCAAAGTTCATTTTCTTAGCATTGGCATAAAACAATGGATGGCTAAGCCCCTGCCTCACTGCCTGACCTACAATACACTACAATCATTACCATTGTGAATCGTGATATCCTCTGTCAATAAAATGGCTTACTTACCATGCAATCTTGTCAAAAGCATGTTTTCACTCTGCTAAGTTCATGGCTTATAGCAGGGATATAAATACCTCCCTCAGACTATATAAAACCGTGATTATCACTGTTAGAGAGAATTAAAGAGATTAAACTGAGACTTATTCAAAGGAAGGTTGAACAGAATCAGCAATCAGTCAGTGAGAAATACTTACGGCTCCTTTGATCATCAGTCTAATTTGTCCGTTTGGCATGCGCACTACGACCGACATTCGCTTGCGGTTGCTCGTAAAGGCAAGAACGTTCAGAACCTCATAGCGTTCTTCACAGTCAAACTGAAATTTAAAGTTATCAAGTCAAAAGCATGGTATACACGGAAGATGTGCCTGAGACAAGTTTGTTCTCGACTCGTTTAATAAATCTAAGAAGTGCACGTAATAAAATACCAAAGTTGGATAACGAATATGCAAGACTGTCAGAAGCTTTGTCAATAAGTAAAAAAATTTATACTAGAAAAATAATCTGCAGAATCTCCAGTCATATTTCATAATCAAACAGTTCAAAACAAGTGTTACTTTATTAATTGTTTAAAATAGAAATATCTAGTTTACTGATTAGATTAATACTTCTCATAAGAACCTCATTCTAATTTACAAAGCAGCCAATGCAATTTCCTTTAGAACAGCTTCAGACAAATTCAAAGGGCAGCATTAACAACAACACACCAGACATAAAATGCACTAACCACTTTAATTGTGACGTGATTAGGAGTACGTGTTGTAAAAACAAATCCTTGAGACTTGGCACCAAGCACAAGAGCACGCTCGTCTGCACAAAAACAGGCATTCATCAATTACTACATGCCAGACTAACTAACTTTAGCAAGGTCTCCAAGGCAGTTCAGAGTATTAGTATTCTCCTACAGTGAGACATAGGGGAAGTGCTGATCCCTACAGTTGGCACTGGACGAATCCTGTGGCCCTTGACAGAGGGCCAACGCGTTCCAGGACTTGCTATTTATTCCCTGCTCATGCAAGTTGCAACTATCAAATTATGCTGCTTCTTGACAGAGGTATCTTTGTGCACAAACTCTACTCAGTTTGTTTTACCATATATGCACTACATCCAGACACTTCAGTTGTATTACCATAAAATGCTGGCAACAGCAAGGGTGCGAACTGCATACACCTTGAGAACACAAAGAACCAAAAAAGGCCATGTTGGAACCTGGATGCAGTCACCGATATTCGGCCTCTTACCAAACATACGAATTCTGATTTTTCAACTCAAATTAACCAACTGGCAGGACCATAAATTATTTATCTTGTCAAAAGAGCAAACAAACTGAACCTGGTAAAACTCATAGCAGAAGTTATATTTACATTCATTGTTCAATCATAAACTACCAAACAATATGCAGCACAACTGTATTGGATGGATGGCCCTCCGTCCAAAGTTCAGAAGTCCACACGACAGAACATCAATGGCTCCAAGTAATTACATTAAAGGTTAAGGGCTCCATCCCTTCAGCTAATGTGCCCTACCCAGCTAAGGTACCAACGACAGAACCTTATAAGACTGGAATATCATTGGAATCTTTAATTGCAACAGATTAGTTGGAACGGAAAATGTTGAGCCATTACCCAACAATGTTAGACCTCAAACCTATTCAAACAATGGCCCACAGTCACGACATTCAAACAATGGCCCACAGTCACGACATTCAAACAATGGCCCACAGTCACGACATTCAAACAATGGTTCACAATCAAAGATTCAAACAATGGTCCTAGTGTCAGAGAAAAGCCGAACCTGGACTTGACGCTTGATAGTGAATCACTGTCGGATCCTCCTGATCCAGTTCCGGTACAACAGTGTGGCACACAGCCATCGACGTAAGAAAGTCACGGATGACAAGTGCACTGCTCTACAAACACCAGACAAAACAGCTATGCGTCATTCTGTAACTGCAGAAGCAGCTAGTTCAGTGGTAATCTGATAATTTCAGTTTTATTATGTAAAGCAATTCATTCAATTAAAGACCTATCTATTCATGTTATTGGTTGAGCAACTCATCCAAGTATGACCTATATATGTATGTATGAGCACTTGTTATAGCGCCCCTTCAAGATTTCTACTCAGAGGCGCTCCTGACTACAGCGCGGACACTGCATCGGAGTTTCACGCCAAAGCGCATGAGCAATTGCGAGTGAAGCACTTGCCCAGGGTCCCTACGCGGCGGCTTGAGGTAGATTCGAACCCACTGTACAGCCCTCCGGCTGCAAGGCACCGAGCATACCCTTACACCACCGCGCCCATAAGACTGGAATATACCACCAACAAAGGACTACTGGGCAGTGGTGTCATGTCATTATCTAGTGTAGAACATGGTGTCATCTATCAACACTCTGGATGGGAATTCAGTGGATGTGTGTGCTTGTGTGTGTGTGTGTGTGTGTGTGTGTGTGTGTGTGTGTGTGTGTGTGTGTGTGTGTGTGTGTGTGTGTGTGTGTGTGTGTGTGTGTGTGTGTGTGTGTGTGTGTGTGTGTGTGTGTGTGTGTGTGTTTGCTTGCTCTGGTACTTTCAGTTCCTAATGACATCAAACATTATTTAGGCTAGTATCGGCAACGCTTTTAGTAAGTCCTTAAAAAGAGTGATATTAAATGTCTAGATAACTAACTTGGCCTATTGTAGACTTTGCCCTGTCAAAGCTAAAAACTCCTAAGTATGAAGTTGGTCTGACCAGTCCAAAGTTAAGCAGCAGCAGCACAATATTTGTCAGAATCAAGGCCAGAACTTGGACTGCATGTGGCAAGGGCATAAATAGAACTAGGGGTAATTCCGTGGTGTATGACATAAACCACATGATGGCCCAGATAGGGTTACAAGGCATATGACAAACAATGGATAAACTGTGCACAATACAAAAGATAAGTTCTAAAATTTCTCATGTTCCGGTCTAGAGTGGATTAAGCACTTGAGTGTGAGCGGAAGGAAATCAACAGCTGAACAGATTAAACACTATAACTAGGTCAAAAGATCGTTAAATCATGCACTGCCTCACTCACATGTCCTCTTGTGAAGTTTTTAACCAGATCCGGGTCATCAAACCTGTCACATGACTCCCGGTTTTCTCTGAAGCCATCAAATGCAAAAAAAATCTTCTATACCTGCTCTATTTTAATGACCATCGCATCATTTTTTTTAAAGAAAAAAGCTATCTTAAAAATTCTAACGGTTTGTATTTTTAGCATAGTTGAAATTGCAACATAAATACAAGACAAAAAATTGTGATCATGAGTTAATTAAGTACTTTTGTCTACAAATGTTTATAACTAATATGCATGACTAACTACAAAGGATACATGCATGTACACTGTATGTATGTATATATATAGGTATGTATAAATATATTTTAGTTTATTGGAGGAAAAATCTAGTAGACACACCGCTACCAAGTACAATTTCAAAAATGGCAAGTTGTTAATTGTTTTAAATAGTCTATCATAATTGGCCATATTAGTCTAGGTATGTATGCATGCATGTATCTATGCATGCTTGTAGACATGTATGTATGTCTGTATGTATATAAATATCAGAGTTTGAATAGTAGTTTAATAATGTATAATGTGCAAGAGCTAAGTTACCCATATTTGATGCCAGCCACGCTACACTTTCTGAACTCCATAACATTGCAGGTCAGAGTGCCAGTCTTGTCTGAGAAGATATACTTCACCTGAAGAGAAACAAATCCACAGATACCCTACAAGGCTGGCCTAAGAGACTTCTCTTTTTCTCAAGTGAACACTGATTGTCATCCTGTGTATTTATTATATGTTTAGCCATGTACAAGTACAGTACAACACATCTGACAGGTTTGTAAAACACACTATATAAATTGCCAGAAACACACATATATGATAATAGCACTAGAAAAGTCTTTAGGACAAGTTTCATCAAAGATGATTATTGTAAATTGTAAAGAGAAGTTCTCCTATTGTGTTAGATTGCCAATGTCAAGTTTGTGCTTCAGCCAAAAATCCTTAAAACCGTCAACCAGGCACTTCTGAGGACTACTGCTGACACAGATAAATAGTACATGTGTGGCAGCTTGATGACCTTAACAGCCTTCTGTCGCGAGCAAGCGATCAATTGCTAGCAAATGCTTCGTAAAGTATTATCCACAGAGGTAACAGACCTGTCCAAGTTCTTCGTTCAAATTCGACGTTTTGGTGACTGTTGGTGTATCAGTCTTCTCATCATACATTTCTTGGTCCTAAAGCCATCACCCGTCACACAAACTTTAAATGCGTAGATTTCTTCAAAGCCGCTGACCACCAGTATGGTCCAATAATATTACTTTTAAAGCCTTCAAATAGAGCACCAACTATAAATAGTCAGCAGTGACCATTGGGGGCTCTGCAAGCATCATTCAACTAAGAAAGCACTCAACATCATAAGCCTTGTAAAGCAAATGTCAGAATAGCTTGAAGCAACTACATGGGAGCAGTTTCTTAAATGCTATATACTTTATAACCGAATGTATAACGAAAGAGAAAAATAACAATAAATGGCTGAGAATGTAAGATTTATTGATATCTGTCAAACAGTGGTAGTTCAACCAAATGCCTACAAATGTTTACAAGCTGCAGCTGAAACTACATGTACCCGGTAATCAGTAGTGCAGAGAAACAAAGAATGAAAAAAAAAACAAATAAAAGATGTCTGATGAAAGATTAGATGAAAATCAACATACCCATTGTATGAAAATGGCTTGGATGAATCGTACAATTTCCAGCGTAACCTGAAGACTTATTGGTATAAGGTTGTTGTATAAGATGACGAACGTGAGGAAGTTGAGGATGAAGTACGTAGGATTAGCATCTGAAAGCCACAGCAAATCCCATTACACACGTAAAAGGCCGTAAACAATTGTAATTACAGCAATTTTACAACATTTTTAAAGCCGGCTTTTCTAATTAGGCAAAACTATAACCACAGCTTGGTTAAATCTGTGTTGCAGTGGTCAGCATGCTTGATTCCCATGAAACGTTGGAGCTACATAAATATAATAATAAACAAACATTCTGTTTTGTTAGCCTTTTCTAGTGAAAGTGGCTATAAAAAGGAAACATAGGGTATCTACAATCAACAAACAGCCAGTGAAGAAATCAACTAGCCAATATAAGTTATGAGCTATAACTTCCAGATACCAAGCTCTACCTATACAACATCTGAGTTACCTGTAATTCCGAGATACCAGTGATTAGTGACATGATGTGCCGTCCAGATTTGATTGGCAACTGCACTGATTAATGCCAGCACGATCAAAATGACAAAGAGCATCAAAATCTAATAATTAAACACACCAAAACAGAAGACTAAAATCAGTTATCTAAAACTAAATCAAAAGAACGTTGCCTAAGAAGCCACCGTATACACAGCAAGTAAGAGACACATACACCAAACTTATATATGATGAAAACATAGCAAAACAGCTAATCAAAAATGAATAAAACTTCACACTTCTGTTACAATGCATCATGACAAATCATACATTTGTTCACCTACAAAATTAAGATTTTTAATACATAAACTCAAAAATACTGTAAGCGACTATGCAGACTGGAGACTCCAATGGTTCTTTATAATATGAGTTCAGCCATAAAACATTCAGAGGCACATAAACTTTAAATTTAATTCACCTATAGAAAGCGACCTTGGTTAAACATAACCAAATTATAAAGGCTCTTAACCCTTTAACAACGAGCATGTACTTAAATGCATGGGAAACCAATGCAGCTCATCATTAAAGGGTAAAGGGAAGTGCAGATTTTCCAGCATACCCACGCCATACTGCAGATGACTGAACAAGAAAGACAACTGCAAATAGTTTCCTAAGACTCGACTAAAGGATCTGTCTATTGCTCTAAACTGAAAAGTTACCTCTTGATCCTGAGTGGCCGAGTGGGTTTGTGCCCGCTCGCCACGCCGGCGCCCGGGTTCGCTTCCCGGTCGGGTCGGATTATCAGAGATTAATTTCTCAGATCTTTACTGCGGGTGGCTCGGTCGCATTATAAACGTGGAGTACAATACAACACACAATACACAACACATCACAATACAACTGGGGCGCGGTGGTGTAGGGGGTATGTTCGGTGCCTTGCAGCTGAGGGTTGCGGGTTCGGATCCACCTCAAAGTCGCCGCTGGCTAGGGACCCTGGGCAAGTCCTTCACTCCAGCAATTGCTCATGCGCTTCGGGCGTGAAACTCCGATTCAGCGTTCGCAAGCAGTAGTCGGGAGCGCCTTGGGAAATCTTGTTGGGGCGCTATAACAAGTGTTCAAATACAATACAATAAAAGGCAAACCTGTTTGTTGACCACTCGCTCAACCGTAGACCTTTTCAGTGGAACCTTTGTAGAGTTTAACATGAACTTCGTTTCATGGCCCGTGTAAACAACAAGCCCTAAAACAATACAATACAACTGTAATTTGATAATGCCCTCCTTACAAAGTTCAGAAGTGCACATTGAAGCCGGGCAACCACTAAGAGCCATAAGCAGACTGGAAGAGGTAACTTTTCAGTTTAGAGCAATAGACAGTCTTGACATGAGAGTTATGAACATGTCAACATTCAAGTTGTGAACATGAAGCGGTAGAGAGTTCCAGATGGAGGTACCGGCAACTGTTAACGAACACCGGCAGCAAAAATGTTACAAATGATAACCACAATCTTTAACCCTCTAACGACGAGCGTACACGTACTAAAATGCATGGGAAATCCTATGCAGCTTGTCGTTAAAGGGTTAAAGTATTACTAATGAGCGTTCTATATCACTAACTGCAATAACGCACAAAGATTTGACTGAATTTTACTTTTAACCAAAAGTGACGATAGTCTATCAAAGTTCTAAGATTAGATCATTTACCAAAAATCCACTTGGTGTTTCGCAGCCGTGCTCCACGCAGCAACAATTGATCCGGCCCAACTGGAAAAGACCTACAATAGATTTCCAATGCAATATTCAAGATGCTGTCCACCTTTACAATGTTGACTGAATTACATGCAGGAAAACTGAATCAAAACACAGGTCTCGCTTCTGTTTTCAATACAACAACGTATACAGAGCGAATTCAGATTTCTGAAATGCTGTTCTAGGTGTCCCTAGTTAGCGGGATCTTGATCCCTTTCGGGACTCCTCTTGCGGTCAATCTTGATATTTCATGTTGAAATGTTATGTGATTTGATACGGCTTCAATAAAAGAGTTTTGATTGATTGATTGAAATGGGAATTGTTTTCTATGATTTGTTAACTTAAATGCATCATTCATCCTGTTCAATATAATTGGAGCTTTTCATAGAAGAAATAAAGTTGTATCATCCATGTACTTTTATTTTAAACTGATAATTACACTTAAAATCAAATATTATGACATATTTGCAAAGTATCAGATTTAATAACATACAAATAACATATTGTAAGGCTCTTAAAAAGTGCTCTATAAATAGCCAGATACAAAAATACATACATGCATACATACATACATAAATACATACATACACCCATGCATACATACATGCGTGCATACATACCTGTAAATTGCACGTTTGGCTAGTAAGGTCATCACAAGTTAGGCACTCACTATATTAACATAATTTATTTAAATGCTGAGAACATACTCTGACTGGTGAGAGTAGATTGTTCCAACGAATTCATACAGATGAGCATGTGGTGATTCACACTCCAAATTGCCCCCAAGTGACAAGACATCGTCCTTTGTAACCAAGTGTGCAGTATATGGAATCCCCTACAACACCCCAACATAACCATAGTCATGTAAATGCTTTTTGGCCGTGCTGGAGTCGGGAGCGCCTCTGAGTAGTCCTCTTGAAGAGGCGTTATATATATTTATGAATGAATGAATGAATGAATGTAATACCAAGATCAGAGGAGAGAAATTGAAAATGAAAACGTAAACCTGAAATAAATAAAGCAAATTGGAAGAGTGGACTTACAAATTAGTATTTTTCAAAATAAGACATTGCTAGCGACTGACTGACTTCCTGATTTGTAGACTGATTAACTCACTCACTCACTCATTCATTCATTCATGCATTCTGAGCATTTATACAGAGCCTGCTGTCTGCTCCAAAGTAACTACTCAGAGGTGTTCCCAGCCCAACCCCAGTTGAAAAGAACAGTCTTCAAGTGTTTATACAAAGTGCATGCAGAATCCCAGCAAAGAAAAAACACAGATCCAAATGGTGTCTTTTCCAGGTAGATGGTCCAAACACCTAGTCAGGTATTTATTGACTGAAAATGTAAAGTTCATTGGAGACGCTTCATAATATGACTCATTAAAACACACAAATTCTTATACAAGGGTCGGGATATGGATAAAAAAATTAGTTAAGCCATAGAAAACAACCTCATTACAGCACAACCCCTTCATTTGGTAATTCTTCATACGGCAATTCTTCATATGGTAATTCTTCATATGGGTCCCAAAAAGCTTAACAGCATATTTCTTGTATGTATGCAACATTAAAATACAACGAATGTTATAACAAACAATTTTACCAGGAAGTAAATTCCAAGTGTTCTTATTCAATAAACATAAATTCCACGACTGTTGTACTGACCTGTCGGATTTTCAGATTGGTTTCACCGTCCAGATTAGAAGTTTCAATGTAGCACATGCCTTGAGGCTCACTGTAGGAAAAAATGTCTCAAGCTTTACTTATGAAACGTTTCACACAATCTGACAATTACTCCACAGCTGGTTTCAGGACTGAAAGACTGATATGACAAGGACATTTGAGAAATGTACCATGTTCAAACCATCATAATTGTAAATCGTAATCGTAATCTTGTGAAATACTGATCAATTAGTTACACCATCAGTAACGACACATAAATTATTTCTAGCATAGGAGATGTGAATAATGCTTGGAATGCTGCAGCCTTAGGAAAGTAAACACTACATTACACTATATAATATATATTTGTTTATTAAACTCTTGCTGACACACTGCACGCAGCCAGGTACAGAGATACAGAAAAAACAATTCAATCGGGCTAGTCAGAACGAGTCTTGAACAAGTGTCCATATAACACTCAAGGATTGAAGTAAACACTGGTAAACAACTGCATTACACCTACATTACACGCACATTGCACCTGTTAATTACACTTCTATTCAAAGCATAGCAAACCTTGATGAGAGAAGCAAAAGATCAGCAGGAAAGAACTGCTGATCGATGACTTTAACGATGTCACCAACGACCACATGTCTCCACTGCAGTTCCATCCATACATGATCACGCAGCACTACAGATAACAAAGACAACAATAAGTATAGGTCCACTTTGTTTAAACATATTCATGCAAATGAAGTCATCCGTCATCAGATAACAAGCACGTTTGAAAGAAACAACAAAACATCAAATTTTCTAATAAATCATGTATGATTATGACACACTTACAAGTGGCCAGTACAATCACAGATCTATGCACAACACATATAAATCAACTGCACCAAAGGTAACTTACAAGATTTTGGGAACTTGACTGACTACCTTACAAAAAAGAAACGTAACCAATCAATCAATCAATCAATCAATCAAAATTTATATAGCATCCTGATTGGAGATCCATTGTGCTGTTTTACCCTGAAAATCTACCTAGCTGGAAACAAAATTAGTGTCTGCTGCAACAAGCTATCAATTTACCAGTTGGTGACAGCACCACCAAAACACAAAACCCTGCCACTGCCTGTAATCTGGTAGTATCAGTCCCAAGCCCGGATAAGGAGGAGGGCAAAACCAGGGATGGGCAGTAATTGAAACTGCATAATTGAAATTGCATAATTTCCAATTTGTAATTCAATTACATTCTCCCATGAATTTTGTAACTGGAAATTATATTTCATGTCCCAAAGTAATTTGTAATTAAATTACATTTTTTTCAAGTAATTTGCCCAACCCTGGGCAGAACTAATCACCTCTGTTATGACACAGAGTGTCGTTAAACAATAACTATCCAACCAATCTGGTCAATAGACCTGTATCTGCTCACCTGTCTCTAACTATGCCACACTCTTCATTTAGTATGTTAGCATTACTTACCAGACCTATAATTATTATTAATTTTAATTACTAAGGCATTATTGATATTGGTAGTATTGTGATGCAGCTGATGCTGTTCTGCTGTTATTGTTATTATTAAGTTCTAATGAAGTAACAAAAACATTTATGACTAATAATCAAGAAAGAGGGGTCAAGCTTAGTGCAAGCTATTAGCTTTTGTTTTTGTTTTCTTTTCTTGGCTCCTGTTGCACTGTACTTACTGTTTCATGGCTGTAACCTAAAACAGGTTCTGTGCAATAAACAAATTCAATTCAATTCAACTCAATCTACAAATGCTTGAAGCAGACATACCAAGGACTTTCCGTTTGTTAGTTTCGTCATCTGCTCTCCGTCTTTTCTGTTAAACAAAACCAGCGTGGCAATGCATAAGATAGACATACCAACTTTTAAAAGCAATAGCTTCATGTTGTGTCATGGCCAAAATTCATTTTACATCAACAGCAAAGCCAAATTTCTAACAAGTGTCAACTCTGACCAGAATTAGATGAACTCCCTGATTTAAAAAAAATAGACTCTTCCACTTTAACAATCTGTCTGCTCTGCCACATGTTTCTGAACCTCATAAAATACTATATATAACAATACAAAAGATTGTTTTAGTTGTAAAAGTCAAGGTGTAACTTCCAAATGCATAATTTCTGTGTAAGACAAGCTCAGCTGAGGTATGGAAAAGGCAAAGGACCATTCATAAATGATCTCACCAGCATATTAATTCACAAAGACACTGTAATAATGTTTAATTAATATTAATTCACACAGACACTGTAATAATGTCTAATTAATATCAATTCACAAAGACACTGTCAGTCGATGGCAGCCATTAAGCACAGCTGTTGCCATGCCAACATCAAGGGTAAGCCTAAGTCTGGTAAAAAAAATAAGTGGGAAATCCAAAGTGACACGGTAAAAGCCTATAAAGGAAATGAGTCCGGCTGAAAATGGGTTTTAGTCAAGCCCTTTACATGGATAAAGTAAACAATACAAATGAATGACAATATTACAATTAGCTTTGCGCTTCAAACACAGCAAGTGAAACAGAAAGGCACATCTGTTGACAGTGAGCAATAATTATTCCGTCATCTGCTAAAAGAGAAGTGATATACATGTACAATCAAGACTAATTACTAATTACCCACAATTAGCAATAAAGATAAAGCATTTAGCATTGATCATCAGCTGAATATGCAATACACTTAGACAAACCACCATCCAAGTAATTACATAAAAGACATGCATTAATAGCGCTCAAGAGCTCAATCATATTCATATCATATAACATAAACACACAACTGTAACAACCACAAAATGAATAAGACACATATTTAGTCGGGGTTGGGTCGGGAGTAGATAATCTTGAAGGGGTGTTATATAAATATCTGAAATGAAAAATGAAATACATAAAGCACATGTTGCATTTTCCCAATAAGATTAGGAATTGTTCAAAAACATAATCATGAGGACATCTGCAGTTTTTCTATTTGGATCCTCTTTCTGTTTGTAGCATTCGTGACTCATCTCATATATTAACACTTTAACCACAAGCTGCATAGGTTTCACAATCGTTTTAGTACACTTGTTGTTAAAGTGTTAAGCACAGAGCAAACTCAGCCCCTAGAGAGGTGTGACCCACTAGCAAACTGCACAGAGCAAACTCAGCCTCTAGAGAGAGGTGTGACCCACTAGCAAACTGCACAGAGCAAACTCAGCCTCTAGAGAGAGGTGTGACCCACTAGCAAACTGGTTTGAGTGCCCCCTTTGCTGAGTATTGGTCTTATAACAAGGACAGTACAGGTGTTAGCTTCCCTTGAAACAGTGACTGTGTAAGGAGGACTTTGAGCAAGTCCTTCACTCATAACTACAGAGCACTACAGACTGATGCTTGGTGGTGTTAAATAAATACAGAAATAACAATAATAGAGGCTAACAGTGAAAAGTGCAGTTCCAAGACCATTATTATTAATGGCCTTGTAACAAGGACAGTACATGTGTTAGCTTCCCTTGAAACAGTGACTGTGTCAGGAGGACTTTGAGCAAGTCCTTCAGCACAACTGCAGATCACCACTGGCTGATGCTTGGTGGTGTTAAGCAAATACCCTACAGAAATTACATAGAGGCTAAAAGTGAAAAGTGTTAGTGCAAGCCAAGTCTGTTTTACTGAGGCTGGGCTGGAACCATTTCAGAGTAAACATCATTCTCTTTTACCAAGCATAGACTGGGAACACTTAAGAGTAAACATCAAGCAGCAATAACTAAATTTATTGAGCCAGTGAATGCCCCGTTTACGAAAACGCAATAAGTTTTACAAAGACAGTAGAAAATGCATCTTACTATGTCTTCAAAGATTTCTTTTACAGCAGAAACACAGAGGATGAGCAACAGAGGTATGGCGGTTGTATACTGACCAGTGGGCGAAACATTTGGGATTTGCTACAATAGAAAACGACACATAAAACAATAAAAACAAAAATTAATTTTAATTAGTTAACTTGATCACAGTATAAAATGCCCGAGCATTTCATCTTATGAAAAGACCTCTGAAGAAATCTCATAAAAAATTTGATGACGATGAGTTGAAGTGGGAAGATGAAAATGAAGACAAGGAAAAAAACCTGCTCAAAGACATAATACCATCATAAATTATGGCAAAAGCAACTGGAGACAAAGTATGATGTTAGCTTGGTGCTGTGGCAACAGTACTGACAGGTGTCTCTAAGATAAGCAGTTTGACCCTGGTTAGTACTTAGATTGTGACCAGATATGGAATAAAGGTCATCTATGGCCCATTCAGCCATCTATCCATTTGGGGTCAGTAAGTTGGTTCCAATGCAATTTGAGAGGCTAAACAGGTGTTCTGTTGTTAGCTGGCTGACACTCTATAAACCAAAAGATCATTTGACCTTGTATATATATTCATTTGTTTGGTAATCAAGCTGACAGACTGCAGCCCAGTACAAAACCATGCACAATATGGAGCTGAACAACATTAAACAGATATCAAGAATGATAAAATTCCTAAGAGTTCAATTGTGAAGGCAGGAGTTGACATTTGGGAATAGAGCATAGTTAGTTTGACAGAACAGACACAAGTAGGACTCTAGGTAAATGCATGCTCTGGTTGTTAGTTATATGGGTGACTGAGGGGCAAATTGGGGTTTAACATGTTTCTGAATAGCACACGGGGGATAAAGTTGTGACCCTGCTTCTGGGGATTTTGTATAGATGGAGATGTAAACAAATGCGCTACCTTTACCTTTACAGTAATTAATCTCTACCAGAATTTAAATAAGGTTTTCACTCCAGCTTTCACCAAACCTAACTACTGTGTTGTAATGTGAACATCCTTTAGGTGATAGTTAGGTCCTTGAAGCTGGCATTACAAAATCCAGATACAAGCATATATATACATGCATCGCATGCATGCCGTGTAATAATTTTAGCAGCTACCAAGGCTAAATTATAACAGCTCACATCCTTCTATACTAAATCAGAGCACTTAGACATAATTAGGCACAGCAATATGAAGTTATCAGGTATCACAAAGATCATCAGGTAAGTCAACAGCAGTTGCAATTAACATAGTAATAGGCAAACAGCAGTCGAAAAATATTAATTACCATCTCCAGATAAAGCTAGATCACTCATAGATACAGGTGAAATCCGGCCACATCATCTGACATTAGGTCCTTCAAAACTAACGAGATCAACATCTCATTCATGCAAATTCATGCCCACAGACTACGAACAGCATCACGAACCTGTAGTAGGGCAATCAGCAGGAAAAAGAGATTGGCATAACGTCTGAACTGTTCAAAGAGGAACTTTGGAATAAACAGGAGTGGACTGTACTTTGCAGTGCTACAAAGAAGAGACCATGAGAACCGTATTAAAATTTAAGAAATAAAGAAATCCATAAATTAATTCACAAACTATTTATTACGAAAACTATTACTAGTAATCTAATAACATTGTTACTCGTAATTTATAGAACTACTAAATGAACGTCTGAACTGTTCGAAGAGGAACTTTGGAATAAACAGGAGTGGACTGTACTTTGCAGTGCTACAAAGAAGAGGGTAACCGGGCAATTCGTCGCCGGACAATTCGTCGTGGACAATTCGTCAGCGGACAGTTCGTCGCGGACCAGTTCGTCGCGGACCAGTTCGTCGCGAACAATTGGCGTTGAAAAGAATAATTCGCTGGATTGATGAAAATAATTCTTTGCTTAAATGGAAGCTGGATTGACGAAAATAATTGCGTAGATGGAAGCTGGATTGACTAAAATAGTTTCTCGCGAACCATAAGTGGGATTGATGAAAAGAATTCTTGCTAAATAGAAGTGGGATTGATTCAAACATTTTTTGTTAAATAGAAGCTGGATTGATCGAAATAATTTTTCCCGAAATAGAAGCTGGATGGATGAAACTAAGTTTTGGATTCAATAGAAGCTGAATTGATGAAAATAATTGTTTCCGTAATTAGAAGCTGGATCCATGAGAATATTTCTTTGCTTAAATAAAGTTCCATTGATGACAAATATTACAGAAAAGAATAATTCGCGACAACTGTCCGTACGAACTGTCCAAAACGAACTGTCCGCGACGTGTCCGCGTTTCCGGTAACAGTGGTTTTAAAAACTGCCTTAGAACCAAGAAGAGACCATGAGAACCGTATTAAAATTTAAGAAATAAAGAAATCCATAAATTAATTCACAAACTATTTATTACGAAAACTATTACTAGTAATCTAATAACATTGTTACTCGTAATTTATAGAACTACTAAATGAACGTCTGAACTGTTCAAAGAGGAACTTTGGAATAAACAGGAGTGGACTGTACTTTGCAGTGCTACAAAGAAGAGACCATGAGAACCGTATTAAAATTTAAGAAATAAAGAAATCCATAATTCACAAACTATTTATTACGAAAACTATTACTAGTAATCTAATAACATTGTTACTCGTAATTTATAGAACTACTAATGATGCTACTAGTAATTATTTATGTTACTGGTATTATATTCGGAGTGCCAATGCTGAAGGAGCCAAATTGACCATGAAGTCGGACGATAGGCTCTTTCAAGCTATCATAAGAGAGTCTAACCATGTTCTCCGGAATTTACTCCCCCCACCTCGCAATAGTGGACATAACCTCATGAGCAAGGTGCATAACTTCACCTTTAAGTACCTGAAAAAGACGACCGTATGAAACATTTTATAAAGAATACCTACTGAAATAGTTATACCTCCCTTAACCCTGAATCAGCAAAATGCTGAAGTTGCGTTTTGTCAGCTCCTGAGTTCATAAACAGTATTGTATTGTATTGTATTGTAACCTAAACTGAAGACTTCCATTTTACACCATCAACAACACAAACCTGAGGTATCAGTCAACATCTGCTGGTTGATATATGAGACCCTATTTCCGGGAATTTTGTATACATGGAGACTGACAGATAAGACAGAATGAGGGCAAAATGTGGCTTGGTGCAAGAGACAGAACATTTGGAAATACCATACAAAAGGAACAAATGAAATTGGATCGGTCTCAAACTAAGTGGTACTTTGTTCAATGAAGAGAGTGTTTGAAGGAGGATTAGAAGGCATCGAATGCTGCTGTAGGAAGGTCGAGAACTGAGGAATTCAGTTGAACTGGATGAATTCATTGAAGGAAGCAGATGGAAACTATAAAGAATGTTTCCGGATTCCTTGATCTCATGCTTCAGAGTTTGGAAGCTGATCCAAGCCTCGACCCAGAAATTAAACTGCAGTTCCAGATATACTCATAACCAGAGTGCATTATACTGGTAGCACGAAGATTGAAAGTAGTTGAAAATTATAAACAGAACAACTGAAATTCCCAAAACATTAAATCAGCAAAATGCTGTCAACATTCCACAGCCTTGAATAACACGTTCATTCAACAAATTCTTCAACTATGGCCAAGAATCTTATGCTGGTTCAACTGGTTGACTATCTTGCCAGAATCACAGTAAAGACTGCTAAATATCAACATATTAGGCTCAAATTGCATTCAACTGCACTGGCTGCCCACTGAACAAAGAATCCACTTCAAAATCTGCCTTTCAGTTCACAAAGTAGGCCTACTACATTTTAACCAACATTTTAACCAACCACACTTATTAGGTAACCATGAGCATTAACATTTGCGCTGACAGTAGACAGTTTTGTGAAGCGTTCTAGAAGTAGCTTGCTACCAACTACGCTGTATAAATAGTCGTAATTACAACAATCTCTGTTCGATGCTCATTTCCTCAGACAAATACATCTTGCCCTCAATCAAAGGACATTGCCACTTCTGAATAGCCATGCACCCAATGTTGGGCTCTTGGTCAATTTCGGTCAGTCCTTTGGAATCCACTGCCCAATTCAGTTTGTTCTATCAATTCATTGATGTCACTCAGGTCCAAGCTTAAGACTTATCTAGCCTACCCACCGTAGTTTCCCTGATCCATCATATTTCAACCTGGCTTCTCCAGGTTATGATTTTTTATTGTGATTCTACTCGAAGCGACCGTGGACTGAAGTCTTTGACATTGTATGCATGAATGATTGCAAGTAAGCATGTATGAGGACAATAAATATAAGCGTATCACTCTGCTGTCTTAAATCTTGTCTTGTCCAACAGGGTCCTTCGCACTGGGAGCACCTCTGATTGGTCTGCACTGCAAGAGGCACTTTAGAAATTCTTCAATGCAATGCAATACAATACAACTCTAAGAAACTCACAAAGGTGCTGAATTTGATAAAGGCACTTGAGAAGCCATTAGATAAGATTAGAACACATCATTAAAAGTACCAACACAATGATGAACTGATTGAACTTAAGTATCAACAACAGAGAACCCAAATTAAAGACTCGTGCTTCATTACAGCATGCATTCTGATATAGTATCAGCCAGACACGGATCCCAAAATTAATTCACCCACAGATCACAAGGTGATTCTTGATACTGCTCCAAAAGACAGCATTATTAAAGCATTATTTGTCATGACCAAATGTCATGCTTTTGCTTTAACTGGCCCCACTCTATGGAACCAACTTCCTCCCATGACTCGCTCATTACGTCAAGATGGGGGCCTCCCTGAATCCTTCGCAGCATAAAGACAGCCTTATTGTCTTGAGGTTTCTCACACTGGGAGCACCTCTGATTGGTGTAGCACTGTGAGTGTCGCTATATAAATTTATAGATACAATACAATCCATTACAAGCTTCTGGTTTACACATGATTTAGCAGTACAACACAAATTCACAGTTGCAATGTTTTATAACATTGGTAGCCAAGAAAAAACATTAGAGGATGACAGTACCTGACTTTGTTTGCAAGAAACTTTCGAGGTTGGCCGGCATTGAACAAAATGGATCGGACTTTCTGAACAGACGGTGGCGGAAGCACTTCTACCTCTGGAACATTCATGTGGTGATTTGCAGAACTTCCAGCTTCCCCAGCAAAATCAATCATGTCTACATCCATAAACTATTTACTGAAAGGTAACTGCAGGTTAATCCAGAAATTACTTTGCTATAATATGGTTATGAAACAGTAGCGTTCATGTAGCGGGTTTTTGGGATTCGGGTCCATACTAGTTTTTGGGATATCGAACGCTTGGTAGAAAACTGCTTCCAGGAATTTGGTTTATTTTGCAGTTTAATCGCTTTCAGGGAAATTGCATTCGGGTGGACCCTTTGCTGTTTACCTCAACCGTTATGCTGATACCAGTCTACTACTTTGCAACAGAGTCACGCATACACATAGAACTTGCCCAAGGTCGTTTTATGAAGCAGGATCCACTGTTTGATCAAAATTCAAGCACACTACCATCAGATTCCCTCTTTTTGCACTGAAGCAAGGTGACAAGACAGATTTATACAGTACAGGTTACAGTTTTGCTGATAACTACATGAAGACTGCTATTTACTGACCAATTTTATTTGTCAACAGTTTTGTTGCGTTGTACAAGTGCATCTTAAAACTGGCACTAAAACTTGACGCATCATTTCATGAGTTTTTCATTTACGTTTTCCACATTTCTACGAAAAACTATCTATTGTATTTCGGATTGGTTCAGTTCCTTCATCGCTTGCCACTTTTAAATCTTCGTTCACCAGCACCACATTACACCGTAAGGTACTTCTCATCTGTCGTAAGATAATGCACTTACTTACAATACTTACTTACTTACTATGACTTAAACTTGACCAGTCAGAGGGTAACAGGTTAAAGCCCATTAGAAGGTTACTAATCGCCCGACAACATACTTTCAATAGCTCAAACAACAGGAATCAAGGAGGTAGAGCACTTAACGGAAGTATTGTATTCTACATTTTCCCAACACACTATATATCTACCGGTAAAAAATAAATCAACAGAAAATAATAGTGCAACCGTATTTATTAAAAACATCAACACATCAATCGCTGACACACTCTACTAACCTCTGCTTTGAGCGTTGTAATCCTCCATTGCCTCCCAATGAGCAGAATAAATTGTTTCTATTGATTCATATTATTAGTGTCATTTTATCTACTTATTGACATTTGACATTTAACGCTAATGTAATAATTACCGCCGCCTCCATGATGGCGACTTCTAATGGACGGCGCGACCACTCTCCATTTTCTGCAATCCCAGTAATCTTGTCAGAAAAATCCCAAGATTGGCCAAAAGTGTAGCAAAAAGTCGGACCCAAACATCCCAAGATCTTGGGAAATTCCCAAGGAGTGGTCGCACTGCTAAAGGAGTTGTTATGGATACTTAGGGTTGTGATTGCGAACCAACTAATCCTCGATTAGAAATTCGCCCAAATCACGCCATGTGTAGCAGAGAATGACGTTTGCAGCATCCGTTGGCTTGTGACTGTGAATCAGCGGCTCTCCATTGGACGCGACCTTTCACCGGTGTTTCACAAACGCTAGCACTTAAATTTGAACGTCACGTTAGTAAATAAGGCGATCTTAGTGCTAATCCTAACCGCTTAAAATCGATTTTTCATCGATCACAATTTCAACAAAAACATCCAAGTAGTGGGAAATTAAAGTCATCGGTCAGAAACTAAATCGACGAGGCAGATAATACCAAGTAGATTTTGTGCCAAGTATGTGTCGAAAGGTTTGGAAGGCAGATATATAGGGAAGCTGTGAATATAATTGAGGCAGCAATGGAGAAACGCATAATCGTAATCGTAAGCTCTAAACTTCTAAAGCGCCACGGAGAGAATGTTGAATTCATACTAATTTCTTATTTTGCATTACCTGATGTTTGCATGTATACCGCAGTGCGAATCTTCTGCAACCGGTTCAATAAAGAATATGCTTGCTTACTTACTTACTCGAAAGCCATACGCAGCTAGGGCACCAGCTTATTCACGAGAGCATCATTTTCGTCAACCTTTCTATATATTTTCAGCGCACCTTAATATTATTATCTAAATCCTACCCCCCCCCCTGCAGTCACACAATGGGGTTTCTAGTTAGGTAGCCGGCCGACAGCACACCTGCCTGGACCCATACATCGACAATACTGGAGGACTGAAACTCTGTATAACAGAACAATTAGGCCTAGGCCCTATGTGCTCAGTTTCGACGTTAATCATCTGTACTGATATGAAATTAATGCGTCGTTAAATAAACGTATAAACACACAATAATTATTGTTATCTTCAGAATGTATACTCACTGCAAGGACTTCTACTCAACGATTAGGTCTTCATTGAAAAACACAATCATAGGCACGACGCCATGAAGTCGGCGTAGAGAACGTGTAGGGTTTTCATGCCGCCAGAAAACTCCGCCACTGCACGTCCGTTCCTTAATGCCAGGCATTGCCAATCCCAAGCCTCGATGAAATTTAAGAGAAGGGCGACGCTAATTAATGATCTTTGTTATCACATGTCAATGTAGTCTAAGACTCTAAGATCTTTGCTAACTATGCCAGAGTGCGAACAACCGCCTCTTCGTGGCTGTTAACACAATAAACAAATATAATTATGATGATGTTCGTGACCTATAGAGCCTACCTATAGGCTATACCGCCCCCCAATTAAAGCTGTAGTACACGCGCGCTATGTCCACGTGGTAAACATGACAGAATTCTACCTGTTGCATACAGTCTGGCAAACAAAACATTTAATATTAGGATGATTTAGCCTACTATTGATTATATACTTCAGAATGTAGCCTACACCAAAATGTGGATATTAGTACTACTTAGTAGACTAATAGATTCACGGTGGCCGACTGGTTAGAGAGGTTGACCTGTAACGCCGAGAGTACGGGTTCGACCCTCGTTCTGGGGTGGTTTAACTGTGTAGGGACCTTGAGCAAGTCCTTCGCGCGCAATAATGCTCTGCAATGTATTATTGCTTCTGCGCCGCCGAAGCGTGTGCACTTCTGAGCTTGGGGCCACCTTAGGAATAGACCTGGGAGTCACTTTGGTCCGCCAATCTGACCCCACTTGACCCTAAAGTGACTTGAGGTCGACTTGAAGTCGACAACTTGGAGTCAAAACGACTTGACCCGACTTGGCAGAAAAACAACCAACTTCCGACTTAAAGTCGACTTCTGACATGGTAATAACGATTACGTAGGCTAATAATACAAAACTATCATGCCAATTTGCCTGGCAAGCATTATATATAATTTCTTATACTAATGAGTAATGAGATCTCAACACCTGATGAATAAAATTGTTTATTAGGCCTATTTGAGCTGTTTGTGTTTGTGCTTGAACAGTTTTGTAATGCTCTAATGGTTAACAGAAGAATCTGCAGCGGACTGGTGGCATTGAATGGCGTGTTATAATGACACGTTTTAATTCTGTTGTCATAATTATTTGGCCACTAACGTCATTCAAATAGCAATGCACGCGTATCATCCCACAGTACTACCAATCACCGACAATATAGTCGATCATTGTCTAATACAACAGTTTTTCCGTCTGCAAACGACTAATGCAGTGCACCAAAGTAGCGCCAAACGATCGATTGATTAGCACGAGATCCAGATTTCTTTGCGTCGAATTCACTGACGACTAAAAGTTCATTGATTTGCGCGCGTTCAGCTCTTGATAAGGCAGACGTGCTAACATTTTTATTAAAACTTCGATTCGCCCGTTTTATGAAACGTACGTGTGACGCTTTAACATATAATAACTCATGATATAGATAAATCGACACCGATAAAAAATAAGTAGGCCTAAGTAACTGCTTAGCCCAACCGCCGGAACCGGCTTTGATAACACAAAATAATATCGCAGTACCGTTCTGAGTTTTTGAATATCTCTTCTTAGTAAGTTCTTACTCTTTCAAATGAGATGAAAATCAACTTTTATCTTCAACACTTCAATTCAATGTACATCGTCAACATAAATCAACTATATTTCTAAATACTTCACTCTCAATATACAGCTCTATCTACTGTATTAAGACAACTGCATAATTCAAATCGACTCTAATCCGCAATTTCTAACCTTTCCCGCGCTATTAGCACGTGCTCAGTACAAGCTATATTCTTTCAGTCACTGTTCACATAAGACAAGCGGCGCTGACCGCCCGCTCAACTAGAATTACTAGATCATGTTTATACATACATATGCCGTAACAGGTGTATTGCCATGACACAACCCTAACACACTATAGGTCTTAAAAACGCTTGTTCACACTAAAAACAATATACAACTGCTTAAACGCCGCCGTGGCCTTACGATCATTAGTGTGGCGAGATAAATTTAGATTTTGTGTGTGTCCCAAGTCGGTTTAAGTCGACTTGTGTAGAAAACAACTTGAAGTCACTTTTATGTACAAATTCGACTTGGGGTCAGTTGCGCTAAGCAGAAACGACTTCACTCGACTTGGGATGCCCAAGTCGACTGGGGTCGACTTATTGGGGTCGACTCCCAGGTCTACTTAGGAAGAAGGGCGATGCATACTTACTTACTTAGCCGCCAGAAGATGCAATCGTTTTAGAAGAGCTCTCTTCCGAGATTGTATCGAAAGTAAATCTCGATCTGTTTACATACGAGGTTCGGTTTTCGAATCAGAGAACTAAACATACATCAAACTCGAATGAAGCTAACTTGATTGCTGTTCTTGATATTTTATTTACGCATGGTTGTGTGTAATGCAAACCTACTCTATTGGGGTCAACCCGAATCCCCGAAACCCCAATCCCCGAAAACGCTGAAAATACACAAAAGCCCGATTTCCTGAAAACAGTTTTCTAGAAAGCGGCCGAACTCCCGAAAGCTAATCATAGTTAAATTGTAAACATGACATAGACCTTGATGCACATCGATATACTGCCTATTCACGTGTTTATTTGTTAATTATATTCATTCGGGTCGGACTTAGAAATCGTTTCGGGGATTCGGGCCACACCCCTCTTGTTAACCCGTTGAACCCTATGCTTCTGGGCAATTCGATACATATACCCGATGCTTCTTGGCAATTTTTGTTTCCTCGAGAAATTTTTTCCTTTAATTACTTTGAGAAGTTATAAATATAATATGACCCCAAACATGTTATAAAACAATTTTTATTGTCAGTACAACAACAGCAACAACAATAAAGCAGTTTATAATGAAATAAAAATAATGTACAATATTAATAAAGCAGTTCAGTATACACATCTAAAGTGACAGGCGTAATCATGGGAACTCTTAATAATACCTTATTCGGTATTTTTATATTTATTTATTTTTATATTTATACAATAATCCATTGATGAATATCTTAAGGAGATCTGTGCTAAGGATGGTGCCAAACTTGTTTAAGAATTACTAAAATCTCTTGCTACAATCTCAGGTGCCGAACATATGTGAGAATGTTTGCAAAACTCTCAGCTCGTCATTTAATTTTGAATTTTTGAGTTTATCAGTTAATAATTTGGCACGACACCATTCTTTTTGATCGTGGTTTGGTGTTGTCAGGCTGGGAGCACTTCTGAGGAGCTTCTCATGAAGTGACGCTGTATAAATTTATTATTACGATTAAGTAATCAGTAACATTTTGACAGTGTTTTAGTGTTATTCTAGTGACTTGAGTGGCTTTCTGCAACAAAGATTTACATCAGCTGAGGATACAAGACCAACAAATGGATTTCTTCTGTACTTGTGGACGAGGAACCGAGCTGTTTGCTGTGGCAGAAATCAGTCAGCTGTTGAGTGAAGAATTAGAAAAGGTATGTTTATTTTATAATGAAATTAAAAATCTTAAAGAAATGAAAATATAATTCAACTTAAGTTGAAACTGTCCGTTCAGTGTGTCACTACACAGTGTTGTCGTAGTACATTGCCATAAAATATACGTTACAGATTCTAATGTCAAATTAGATTAGATAATTAGAAATTAAGGTATGAGTAATCTACAATTCTGTATTTTGATGAAAGGTATGTAACTGTAATCATAAACTCTAAATTTCTTAAGCACTACTAAACAGTTAAGCATAGGCACAAGCCTATTGCTGGATGAAGTGTGAGGGGTTGTCCAGACCTGGTTGCTGGGAGACCAGAAAGGCAAGAAGATAGAGGAGCTGGGAGCTGTAGTGTGTGTTTAGGTTGGGGGTGCTGCAAGGTCATTCAAAAAAGTCGTGAACTGAGGAGTAATGAACAGGTGAGGTGGAGTAACAGAGAATATAAAAAATTCAGTTTGATGGATAAGGTGCAATATTGGATATGGGTCAGTTTGGGAACTGTATAAATAAATGAGTGGTGAATGGGAAATGTGCAACAGTGAGACAATAGGATGATTAGTTGTAGTTTGACTGATTTTCTCTTATTTACTTTTAGATATCAATCAGAGATGGAAAAGTTTTTTTCACGATAAAACAAACAATCCGTCAAGCAAGCTTCTTTCTGAAAACGATACTACAGTTAAAATCAGTTGAGCGAGTCTTTGTTGGAGTTTTTCATCAGCCAGATATGAAGCTCTTCAGCCAAAAACAAGGTGACAATCTAAGTGATAAGTTCAATTATCCTAATAACTATTGATTTTAGTCCTAATAGCTATTAATTGTCTGTCCTATAGCTTTCTTATGCTTCTCTACTTGTTCTGATCCTTATGTCTTGTTATTTAGTTGCTCTTTCTTCCCATTTCTTATTCTCTTTTTCTAATCTCTTTATCAGCTGTTTGTAATTCTTCCAGTCGCATGCCTTGTTTGCATCTTGTTTTCTTCCAGTCTCATCAACAGTGTTTACATTCTTCTGTCTTCTGCTTATCAGTTAGCCACTCAATCACCAAATTCATTCAGTCCAATTCTCAGTCCTCAGTTTGTCACTCACTCGTTCGTAAGCGCAACGATAAACTCCAAATTTCTAAAGTGCCACTTGAAAGCTAAGCGCAGGGCACCAGCTTATTCACTCACACTCATTCACTCACACATTCAATCATGCATTCACTCATACACTCCATCAGTTGCTCAATCACTCACTCAATTGGTGTATGTTTGTCTCACATCTACCTACAACATTTCCTTTAGCTCTCAAGAGTTTCACTGCTGTACATGTTACATTCTTTCCCTCACTTTCCAAAAAATCCTTCATGTATTAATATTTTCAGTGTCATTAAACCTGTTGTAGCTTTATGGAAACTAAAGTCCGAGTTGCAGTTGGTTGATACTGCCAAGTGGGAGTCTTGCTTTCAATTATGGAAAACCATCCAATCAGCTGATGAACTGAACACTCCAGCTCCAGTGACTGAATTCGGTGGAGTGGCAAGTAGTATTAGTGACAAAATACCGAAGAGTGACAACTCAGAGCAACTGAATACAGTGGAGAATGAAAGCAGCCAGTCGTCTGTGATGCACGTCGAGAAACGGGGCCAGAAGAGGATGCGAGATGAAATAACGTTTCGAGTGTCAGCCAAGTGTTCGGGCGCATCAGCACGTTGGTTCACTCCTCAGGTACAGAGGTGCACAGTCTGTGATATGCAAATAAAATAAATTCAATTCATAAGTAATAATATTTCTGTAGATGAGCAACAGTACAATGATACATGCATTTGTTTCACATGTTCTGGTTATTGAGGCATTCACTCCAGATGAAAGAGTTTGTAAAGATGTGGGTTGATGCAAGTTCCAAATGCTTTCATTTGACATTGTAAAACAGTTCAAAGGTGAGCTTCAATTTTAGTTTTGAAATGGTTTGATCACTTGTGAGCTTCAATTTTAGTTTGAAATGGTTTGATGTTGTTTATACATTGAAGGATGTAGCAGTAATGTTATTAGTGAGTATAGTGTATTTAAATTATAGAATTGTTATTATAAGGCCATCATTTTGTGAGCTTCAACTTAAATTCAATAGGTGTTGCCTAAGCTTGTTAACACCTACTCAGCACGAGTCTGGAGCGCTTCTGAGTAGTCCCCTTGAAGGGGCGCTATATAAATTCACAAATGAATTGATTCATTCATAAATTTGTATAACGCCCTTCAAGAGGACTACTAAGAGGCGCTCCTGACTCTGACGGCTAAAAAGTATAAAATGAATAAGGTTGTTCTGTATATATCTGTAGAATCTGTCTCGTGTGGTTGGCTGTGAAATCGCCAGAAGAAATGGTTGGACACCAGAATTGAGAAAGCCAGAACTTGAGGTCACTTGCAGTCTTTATTAATTTCTTTATTTAGTGCACTTGCTGTACATGCTAGACTGGTAATTATGGGCTGTCCAAGTTACTGCCTGTGTTTTTAGATGAAGACATTTTTAGCCTCTTCCAATTCACTTGTACAAGTCTTAAGAGATTTTTAAAGTTTTTATTAGATCTATGCTTCTAGACTTCTAAAGGTTGATCCATATAAATGGTGTTTCCAGTAGTTTGGCTTAAACACTTAAATTAATTCAGTCATCTATCTTGGCATTGTGGCATAAACTTTTGTAAATAATCGTGAATTAAGTGATATTCAAATTAAATTTGTGCATAAGTCATCTGTTAGCCAAACTGTCTCTATTTTCTGTTTGACTGTTATGTTGTAGATCAGTGTTCAGCTTAATCATGAGGGTCTAATTGTTGGACTGCCATGTACACGGTAACTGTTGAGATTTATTCCAGTGCAGTTCATGGGGAAAATATGCTACAAATACATAATAAATAAGCTTACCTGCTTATTGTAATAACATGTATTCTGTCGACAACTTATCTGAATAAATTTAATAGTCGATAATAGAGGAAGTAGAAACCTGGTCTATATTTAACTTTGACCACAGTTTATAAAAATAGGTCATGTATGATTGTATGATCTTGTAATGCAAAGTCTTTGAGGAACATGCTTTAAGATGCAGCATGTAAAGCAGTCCGTGCATTAAAAGGTATAATGATGAAACGTCAATATTTAGTGCTACACTGCAGATCTTTTACAGTGTGTTAACCAATATTGCATGTAACTTTGAAGACATAATGCTACTTCGAGTTAAGCTGAAGGGAATGTTAACCCAGGAGCATGTAAACAAATCCACGCTGTGCATTTCTTTGTTTCAGTGTTCCTCTATCAAGTAGACGTTACATAAAGCATCCTGGGTTACGAACTACAATTTCTTCTATAATGGTTTTCTTGGCAGCTTTAGAGGTTTGTGAAGATATTTTTGGTTGTGTGCTGTGGTTATCTTAAAAATGTAAAAATCTTACTGTTTGACAGAAACGCTTGTTGTTTTGATTTAACTACTCGGTAAATATTTCTATGACATGTGCCTTTTAAAAAGACTTTCTTCAGAAGCTCCTGTTTGGTTCATCATCACATGCGCAATAATTTAATTAATAGTAGTACATTAATCAGTGCAGTGCAGTGCAGTTTATGTATTTTAGGCCAAAGTATTATGTCTGTGGCTATGTATAAAGTGCCATTTAAGAATCTGACAATGGCGCTTGAAATCTCACAGCGCACATAAAGTATTTCAATAATAGTAAAAGCAAATATAACTTTAAGTACTTAAGGAAAGTAAATGTACTCAACACTAATTGCAATATACTGGTAGTAAATGTATACATTTTTTCTAAATAATACATTCAAAGTAAAAATTATAAGTACTCCGTCTGAATTCTAAAACTGAGAAAGTGAATGAACTTAAAAAGATGACAGAGATTTTTTGTTTTTAAAACATAATGTTTGACGCTTGGTTCTACTGCAGTAGTAAATTTGGTATCTGTGCTGTCTGTGTTTGCAGCCTGGAATGGTTTTGCTCGATCCAATGTGTGGAATGGGAACAATTCTTATAGAGGCTGCCAAACACTGCACTGTAAGTCCGAACTTTGGCCATATGATGTTTTTTCCTTTGTACTGTGGTAGTATATACATTAATCAAATACTGTATTACTAGTTTAATAGTTTAACTATTTGGGCTTAATTGCTTACTCTGCAATGCTATTTACTTTTCTAACAATTTATCTGTGTACCTTATTTATTTTATTATGCAATCATGTGGCTCACATATACTTGTCTCTTGGCAAAGGCTGACAGCAAGTTGTACAGCCTCGTCATCCAATCGCAAACCCGAGGTTATTATAGGTAAGGTAC
The DNA here is from genome assembly GCA_020284085.1 of Aporrectodea caliginosa. Classification (NCBI taxonomy): domain Eukaryota; kingdom Metazoa; phylum Annelida; class Clitellata; order Crassiclitellata; family Lumbricidae; genus Aporrectodea; species Aporrectodea caliginosa. The sequence goes on along the minus strand of JACEVL010000154.1, from coordinate 2,483,826 downwards.
AAAGCCAATCATAGCCAGTGCTGGACCGATTTAAAACAAGCTCGATTTAAAACTAGCTCGATTTAAAACAAGCTCGATTTAAAACTAGCTCGATTTAAAACTAGCTCGATTTAAAACAAGCTCGATTTAAAACTAGCTCGATTTAAAACTAGCTCGATTTAAAACTAGCTCGATTTAAAACTAGCTCGATTTAAAACAAGCTCGATTTAAAACTAGCTCGATTTAAAACTAGCTCGATTTAAAACAAGCTCGATTTAAAACTAGCTCGATTTAAAACTAGCTCGATTTAAAACTAGCTCGATTTAAAACTAGCTCGATTTAAAACTAGCTCTATTTAAAACAAGCTCGATTTAAAACTAGCTCGATTTAAAACTAGCTCGATTTAAAACAAGCTCGATTTAAAACTAGCTCGATTTAAAACTAGCTCGATTTAAAACAAGCTCGATTTAAAACTAGCTCGATTTAAAACTAGCTCGATTTAAAACTAGCTCGATTTAAAACAAGCTCGATTTAAAACTAGCTCGATTTAAAACTAGCTCGATTTAAAACTAGCTCGATTTAAAACTAGCTCGATTTAAAACTAGCTCGATTTAAAACTAGCTCGATTTAAAACTAGCTCGATTTAAAACTAGCTCGATTTAAAACTAGCTCGATTTAAAACAAGCTCGATTTAAAACTAGCTCGATTTAAAACTAGCTCGATTTAAAACTAGCTCGATTTAAAACTAGCTCGATTTAAAACTAGCTCGATTTAAAACTAGCTCGATTTAAAACTAGCTCGATTTAAAACTAGCTCGATTTAAAACTAGCTCGATTTAAAACTAGCTCGATTTAAAACTAGCTCGATTTAAAACTAGCTCGATTTAAAACTAGCTCGATTTAAAACTAGCTCGATTTAAAACTAGCTCGATTTAAAACAAGCTCGATTTAAAACTAGCTCGATTTAAAACTAGCTCGATTTAAAACTAGCTCGATTTAAAACTAGCTCGATTTAAAACTAGCTCGATTTAAAACTAGCTCGATTTAAAACAAGCTCGATTTAAAACTAGCTCGATTTAAAACTAGCTCGATTTAAAACTAGCTCGATTTAAAACTAGCTCGATTTAAAACTAGCTCGATTTAAAACTAGCTCGATTTAAAACTAGCTCGATTTAAAACTAGCTCGATTTAAAACTAGCTCGATTTAAAACTAGCTCGATTTAAAACTAGCTCGATTTAAAACTAGCTCGATTTAAAACTAGCTCGATTTAAAACAAGCTCGATTTAAAACTAGCTCGATTTAAAACTAGCTCGATTTAAAACTAGCTCGATTTAAAACTAGCTCGATTTAAAACTAGCTTCATCAGTTTATGAGGCGCCGAGACTGGCAACATCAGGCGCGTAACTAGCATTACGCAACTGCGTAAAGATTTTTGCAGCTCTCAAAAACTACAAACCGTTTAGATTACTTATTGACATTCAAGAGTACTCTTATTTGTTAATTTCTATTGTGCAGACTTTGGTATTGTGAGGTCGGCAAACATTTTCCTTTGCGGAAGCTAACTCATGACTCCGGAAATTTCCTGGCACTTCTGAAATTTCGATCACAGACCGACAGTAGTTAAAATCATCGTATGCTAATGTCATCTGTTGGATGCAATGCCCAGGAGGAAGAGAGCAAAATGGAGGGTAGGTAGGAAGAGAGCGAAATGGAGGGTAGGTAGGAAGAGAGCGAAATGGAGGGTAGGGAGAAAGAGAGCGAAATGGAGGAAAGGGAGGAAGAGAGCGAAATGGAGGAAAGGGAGGAGGAGAGCGAAATGGAGGAAAGGGAGGAAGAGAGCGAAATGGAGGAAAGGGAGGAAGGAAGAGCAAAATGGAGGTTAGGGAGGAAGAGAGCGAAATGGAGGAAAGGAAGGAAGAGAGCGAAATGGAGGAAAGGGAGGAAGAGAGCGAAATGGAGGTTAGGGAGGAAGAGAGCGAAATGGAGGAAAAGGAAGGAAGAGAGCAAAATGGAGGAAAGGGAGGAAGAGAGCAAAATGGAGGTTAGGGAGGAAGAGAGCGAAATGGAGGAAAGGGAAGGAAGAGAGCGAAATGGAGGAAAGGGAGGAAGAGAGCAAAATGGAGGTTAGGGAGGAAGAGAGCGAAATGGAGGAAAGGAAGGAAGAGAGCGAAATGGAGGAAAGGGAGGAAGAGAGCAAAATGGAGGAAAGGGAGGAAGAGAGCAAAATGGAGGTTAGGGAGGAAGAGAGCGAAATGGAGGAAAGGAAGGAAGAGAGCGAAATGGAGGAAAGGAAGGAAGAGAGCGAAATGGAGGAAAGGGAGGAAGAGAGCGAAATGGAGGGTAGGTAGGAAGAGAGCGAAATGGAGGGTAGGGAGAAAGAGAGCGAAATGGAGGAAAGGGAGGAAGAGAGCGAAATGGAGGAAAGGGAGGAGGAGAGCGAAATGGAGGAAAGGGAGGAAGAGAGCGAAATGGAGGAAAGGGAGGAAGAGAGCAAAATGGAGGTTAGGGAGGAATAGAGCGAAATGGAGGAAAGGGAGGAAGAGAGTGAAATGGAGGAAAGGAAGGAAGAGAGCGAAATGAAGGGTAGGGAGGAAGAGAGCGAAGTGGTGGGTAGGGAGGAAGAGAGCTAAATGGAGGAAAAGGGAGGAAGAGTGTGAAATGGAGGAAAGGGAAAAGAGAGCTAAATGGAGGAAAGGGAGGAAGAGAGCGAAATGGAGGAAAGGAAGGAAGAGAGCGAAATGGAGGTTAGGGAGGAAGAGAGCGAAATGGAGGAAAGGGAGGAAGAGAGTGAAATGAAGGAAAGGAAGGAAGAGAGCGAAATGGAGGAAAGGGAGGAAGAGAGCGAAGTGGTGGGTAGGGAGGAAGAGAGCTAAATGGAGGAAAGGGAGGAAGAGTGTGAAATGGAGGAAAGGGAAAAGAGAGCTAAATGGAGGAAAGGGAGGAAGAGAGCGAAATGGAGGAAAGGAAGGAAGAGAGCGAAATGGAGGTTAGGGAGGAAGAGAGCGAAATGGAGGAAAGGGAGGAAGAGAGTGAAATGAAGGAAAGGGAAGGAAGAGAGCGAAATGGAGGAAAGGGAGGAAGAGAGAAGTGGAGGGTAGGGAGGAAGAGAGTGAAATGGAGGAAAGGGAGGAAGAGAGCGAAATGGAGGAAAGGGAGGAAGAGAGCGAAATGGAGGAAAGGGAGGAAGAGAGCGAAATGTAGGTTAGGGAGGAAGAGAGCGAAATGGAAGAAAGGGAGGAAGAGAGCGAAATGGAGGAAAGGGAGGAAGAGAGCGAAATGGAGGAAAGGAAGGAAGAGAGCGAAATGGAGGGTAGGGAGGAAGAGAGCGAAATGGAGGAAAGGGAGGAAGAGAGCGAAATGGAGGAGGGAGGAGGAAGAGAGCGAAATGGAGGAAAGGGAGGAAGAGAGCGAAATGGAGGAAAGGGAGGAAGAGAGCGAAATGGAGGGTAGGAAGGAAGAGAGCGAAATGGAGGGTAGGGAGGAAGAGAGCGAAATGGAGGAAAGGGAGGAAGAGAGCGAAATGGAGGAAAGGGAGGAGGAGAGCGAAATGGAGGAAAGGGAGGAAGAGAGCGAAATGGAGGAAAGGGAGGAAGAGAGCGAAATGGAGGAAAGGGAGGAGGAGAGCGAAATGGAGGAAAGGGAGGAAGAGAGCGAAATGGAGGAAAGGGAGGAAGAGAGCGAAATGGAGGGTAGGGAGGAAGAGAGCGAAATGGATGGTAGGGAGGAAGAGAGCGAAATGGAGGAAAGGGAGGAAGAGAGCGAAATGGAGGAAAAGGGAGGATGAGAGCGAAATGGAGGGTAGGGAGGAAGAGAGCGAAATGGAGGAAGGGAGGAAGAGAGCGAAATGGAGGAAAGGGAGGAAGAGAGCGAAATGGAGGGTAGGAAGGAAGAGAGAAATGGAGGGTAGGGAGGAAGAGAGCGAAATGGAGGAAAGGGAGGAAGAGAGCGAAAAGGGTGGAAGAGAGCGAAATGGAGGAAAGGGAGGAAGAGAGCGAAATGGAGGGTAGGGAGGAAGAGAGCGAAATGGAGGGTAGGAAGGAAGAGAGTGAAATGGAGGGTAGGGAGGAAGAGAGCGAAATGGAGGAAAGGAGGAAGAGAGCGAAATGGAGGAAAAGGGAGGAAGAGAGCGAAATGGAGGAAAGGGAGGAAGAGAGCGAAATGGAGGAAAGGGAGGAAGAGAGCGAAATGGAGGAAAGGGAGGAAGAGAGCGAAATGGAGGAAGGGAGGAAGAGAGCGAAATGGAGGAAAGGGAGGAAGAGAGCGAAATGGAGGAAAGGGAGGAAGAGAGCGAAATGGAGGGTAGGGAGGAAGAGAGCGAAATGGAGGAAAGGGAGGAAGAGAGCGAAATGGAGGGTAGGGAGGAAGAGAGCGAAATGGAGGAAAGGGAGGAAGAGAGCGAAATGGAGGAAAGGGAGGAAGAGAGCGAAATGGAGGGTAGGGAGGAAGAGAGCGAAATGGAGGAAAGGGAGGAAGAGCGAAATGGAGGGTAGGAAGGAAGAGAGCGAAATGGAGGGTAGGGAGGAAGAGAGAGCGAAATGGAGGAAAGGGAGGAAGAGAGCGAAATGGAGGAAAGGGAGGAGGAGAGCGAAATGGAGGAAAGGGAGGAAGAGAGCGAAATGGAGGAAAGGGAGGAAGAGAGCGAAATGGAGGAAAGGGAGGAGGAGAGCGAAATGGAGGAAAGGGAGGAAGAGAGCGAAATGGAGGAAAGGGAGGAAGAGAGCAAAATGGAGGGTAGGGAGGAAGAGAGCGAAATGTAGGTTAGGGAGGAAGAGAGCGAAATGGAGGAAAGGGAGGAAGAGAGCGAAATGGAGGAAAGGGAGGATGAGAGCGAAATGGAGGGTAGGGAGGAAGAGAGCGAAATGGAGGAAGGGGAGGAAGAGAGCGAAATGGAGGGTAGGGAGGAAGAGAGCGAATTGGAGGAAAGGGAGGAAGAGAACGAAATGGAGGAAAGGGAGGAAGAGAGCGAAATGGAGGGTGGGGAGGAAGAGAGCGAAAGGGAGGAAGAGAGCGAAATGGAGGAAAGGGAGGAAGAGAGCGAAATGGAGGGTAGGGAGGAAGAGAGCGAAATGGAGGGTAGGGAAGGAAGAGAGCGAAATGGAGGGTAGGGAGGAAGAGAGCGAAATGGAGGAAAGGGAGGAAGAGAGGAAATGGAGGGTAGGGAGGAAGAGAGAGTGAAATGGAGGAAAGGGAGGAAGAGAGCGAAATGGAGGAAAGGGAGGAAGAGAGCTAAATGGAGGAAAGGGAGGACGAGAGCGAAATGGAGGAAAGGGAGGAAGAGAGCTTAAATGGAGGAAAGGGAGGAAGAGAGCGAAATGGAGGGTAGGGAGGAAAAGAGCGAAATGGAGGAAAGGGAGGAAGAGAGCGAAATGGAGGAAAGGGAGGAAGAGAGCGAAATGGACGGTAGGGAGGAAGAGAGCGAAATGGAGGAAAGGGAGGAAGAGAGAGGAAATGGAGGAAAGGGAGGAAGAGAGCGAAATGGAGGAAAGGGAGGAAGAGAGCGAAATGGAGGGTAGGGAGGAAGAGAGCGAAATGGAGGAAAGGGAGGAAGAGAGCGAAATGGAGGGTAGGGAGGAAGAGAGCGAAATGGAGGAAAGGGAGGAAGAGAGCGAAATGGAGGGTAGGGAGGAAGAGAGCGAAATGGAGGAAAGGAGGAGGAAGAGAGCGAAATGGAGGAAAGGGAGGAAGAGAGCGAAATGGAGGAAAGGGAGGAAGAGAGCTAAATGGAGGAAAGGAAGGAAGAGAGCGAAATGGAGGTTAGGGAGAAAGAGAGCGAAATGGAGGGTAGGGAGGAAGAGAGCGAAATGGAGGAAAGGGAGGAAGAGAGCGAAATGGAGGGTAGGGAGGAAGAGAGCGAAATGGAGGAAAGGGAGGAAGAGAGCGAAATGGAGGGTAGGGAGGAAGAGAGCGAAATGGAGGAAAGGGAGGAAGAGAGCGAAATGGAGGGTAGGGAGGAAGAGAGCGAAATGGAGGAAAGGGAGGAAGAGAGCGAAATGGAGGAAAGGGAGGAAGAGAGCGAAAATGGAGGAAAGGGAGGAAGAGAGCGAAATGGAGGAAAGGGAGGAAGAGAGCGAAATGGAGGAAAGGAGAGTCAATCCATGTGAAATCATCAAAATATGTGTGAAATACCTTGTAAGTGACCTATCTCAGATTGGTTGTAATTTTTGCTATTTTATTGTTTGATAATTATGTTTGTACAATGTACATCATGCCATGTATCTGCTTTGGATCGTCATCATCATCATCACCATGGGCGTATTTGGGTGGTTTTAGGGGTTCAAACCCCCCAAAATAAGTTTTAGAAACATTTTTATATGCTTTTACATGCAAAATACAAAAAACCTGGACTTTTGCTACGATTTTCAATGGAAAATCCCCGAAATCTTAAAACCTCCTCCGAAATTTTTTTCTGGCTACACCCATGATCACCACCATCATCATCATGATCATCAGTTTCTGACGCCAGCCATTTGGCGGCGATGGGTACGAATAAATTATCTCCATTTTCCTTGGTCAAGTCCATTGTTTCCCTTAGTGTCAGTCAAAGTGATGTTATATCCTCATTTATATTGTTTATCCAGCTTTGTCTGGATCTAGTCCAGTAATTAAACAACAATAATCAATTGAGGTTCAAAAACATTTGAATCATCGAGAAACCTTTTTGTTCAAATTTTTTTGAACCTCAACTATTTAATGACCGGACTACTTACTCTGCCTTAGTTTCTTTTTCTTGTTCATGTAAGCCTATACTTTGTGCAAATTAAAAAAATTTCAATGCTTTAGATTATTGCAGTTCCAGAAGATTAAAAGCCACTTAGAAAATAATGGTGTGTTTGATACGTTCTTTAAAGTTCTGTTGGATGTTGCTAGTGTCAAAATTTTAAAATGTTCGACAAAGGTAACTTTGGCTGTTTGTTATTGGTTGATGTTTTGGGTTTTTCTAGGATGTGCTGTGCATCGGCTGTGATCGCGACGTTCAGCAATGCTATAGATCTATGGAGAATGTGACCTATAGTAAAGAAAGTGCTAGAATTTCTGTGATGCAGGCTGATGTATCAGGTCAGTGATGTAGATAATGAAAACTTTGCAGTGCAGAATTGCTAGTCTTGGTTTTCTGCTTCTGATCCTAGGGAATTTGTCATTTTTGTCATGAAAACTTTGCAGTGCAGAATTGCTAGTCTTGGTTTTCTGCTTCTGATCCTAGGGAATTTGTCATTTTTTTAAATCTAAATTTTATGTCTTGTTGTGAAGACTTTTGTGATTAACATTTTCCCTTTCACTCCTAGTTTGTCTCTTGTTTTCTTATCTGTTTATACACCGAGGTCAAAATTTCTCTCTTGTGGTCTGATCAGTGGATGATGTTGATTTGAGAAGACCTGGAAAATGATGGGAGTTGTGGTGCTAGGGAAATATTTAAAATGGATTTATAATGATCCATTTGCTTTTTTGTATGAGGAGATGGTTGATTGGTAACACATTGCCAAATGATGACACAGCCTTCAGCTGCGTAGGAGGAACTGTAAAATGAGCAGTAGGACAGATGGGCGCCTTCCAGGCTGCCATACAGTTAAACTTGTCATCATCTGTTACTACTATATCATGTAATCTTACTGCATACTTGTCATTTTGAATTAATAAACGAATATTATTATTTATGGAGCACCTCTTAAGAATTCCAAAATGGTGCTAAAACATGTTTGTTAACAGATTAGAGTGATGTGTCCTAAGATAAGGTGTGATGCCTTCAAGTTTTGTATCAAAACGAGGGCCAGAATGCCCAAATCCTCCCCAGACAGAACTGTGACCTTGCTGAAACCAGCCAGTTTGAGAATGTTTATGGAGTCATATGTGTTGTCCAACAAAGTACTAGAGTTGTGTTTTAATTTCTTGTAGACATCCCTCTAGCTAACGAGAGCATCGATGTAGTTGTCTGTGATATTCCGTTTGGAATAAAGCACGAGGCGCCAGTGAATGTTTCTGAGAGATATCGGCTGATGCTTCTGTCGATTGACAGGTGAACTATAGTTGCAAGTTCTTATGATAGTTAAGCCATTCTTTATCACCTTTGGGTTCCTTGCTTTTTTGACAAACTCTATGGAGCAGTTTGCAAAAGTGTAGGAAGGTTGCTAGTATTTGTTAAAGTAATTTTCTTGTCTGAGTATCTAATGAAGTGGTGGTAGTGGTGGTGGTGGTAGGCCAATGTCTGCAATGTCTGCAAAGAGCAAGATAGTTCCTCTGAGTAGGTCTTGAAGATGTGCTATATAAATTCTTGGAATGAATAAATGAATCAAAGTCTGCCTTACGTTCCTTATTGTTGCTTTACTGATGTTTTTCCATTAAGGCCAACTCGTAATAAGTCATTCTGTACAATAGCAATGTAATGTAGCACAGCTTTTATTTAGAAACCAAGTTCTCTTTTATATATGTGGTTCGTGACCATCCAGTTACAATCATTATCATCAGCTAAATGAAGAGCCAATAGCTTTCGAGAGGTGACATGTTTTTGTTTCAGGTTGTTACACTGGACAGGACTTGTTGCAATTTGCTGGGTACTAAGGTCATTTGCTGAAAGTTCAAGTTTTTAAGTATTGCTGTGTTGCACCATTTTGACTCTGCCTGTGTTTATTGACAGAGTGTTATTTTGATTAATTGACAGGCTGCTGAAGCGTGAAAGCTGCGTTGTTCTTCTGTGTGGTGCAAAACTGAAAGATGCACTTCTGATGAGTGTAACAGAACTGTTCTCAAGTCAAGCACCTACACCTTGCTCACCTTGTGCATGTCCTTTGCGAACGCCAGTGCGCCCTGAAGATGTTGACTGTTCTGACAAAGACCTTCGAAAATGCAATTCAGATTTGACCTGTTCACCAAACAGAGAATCGCATCCTGGTGACATATTAAAGCCTACAGAAAAAAGTAGCGATTGCACAGATGGTATTTTAGAATGCAAACCAGACAGTGTGGAGAAAACGAAAAGTGAGAGTGTAGGCATTAATAGCTGTGATCTGGAAGTTAAAGCCGACAATCGACATGTTCTGTGTGAGACAGAGGATTTCAGAACTCTAAATAACAAGGATGGAGATGATGCTATCGAGGACTGTCACTCGTCTTGCCTTGGTAACATTTCCGCTGTTTCGTCTTCTCCATTTGAAGAACTGACTCCTCTGAATAAGTCTACCCTGGACACGATCACCCGACTGTGTCGACGATCTTCAAATACCTTTGCAAACAGTTGTCATTCTCATGACTGTTCCACTGTTAGCAGGAGCATTTGGGTTACAGAGCTTGTTCATTATGTTAAACTTGGCGAGACGCATGCTTTTATTTGTGTATTTTCTACAAAGAAATTCGATGTGTAGTTAATAAAATCATGGAACACTGGGTAACAAATTGTCTTGTTCAATTTGGTGTATTGTAGTGGCCATGGCACCTCTGAGTAGTTCCCTTGAAGAGGTGCTATATAAATCATTGAATAAACGTAATGATGATAGAGGGAGTATTGGGTAACATATGTTCAGAGTTCTAATCTTGACATTTTAAAATTGAGACTTTGTTATCAAAGCCATGGAAAAGATTGAAGATCGGTTGCATCCAATTTCTTACTTAAAAATTAAAAACAGTTCCAAGTTGTCTTGATGTAAGTTACTGATGATTATTTGAGCTGGAGTTTGTGCCATTCACGTCTCATTTGTAGGACAAATTGTCAATTACTGAAATATATATATTCAAGTTTCAGACTATGTATACTGTTGTGCTACCACTTATTTTCAACCAGGGTAACTTTAACTTAATTTGGTCTAGAGTATAGAATTTCTGTGCTCAGTTTCTGTTGAAAAGAGCTAGATAAGTGTGAATGAAATTGTTCTGAGCTGAAATAGTAATTGTAAGGCTAAATAAGATTGCCAAAGACCCTGACAGCCACAAGATCTCCTTAACTACTGTGTACTATTAGTCAGAGATGGTAACTGATCAATTAGATTAGCTAATCGATTAGCTACGAGATTCAGCCAATTCTAATAGATTAGCAAATTTCAGTGACTAATTTGAATCAATTAGCAATTTAACTAATCGATAAGCTTATTGACTAGACACAGCTAATTCTAATCGATTAGCAATTTAACTAATCGATAAGCTTATTGACTAGACACAGCTAATTCTAATCGATTAGCAATTTAACTAATCGTGCCTATCTCTGCTATTAGTACAATTTCAGGGTACGTGAATTCAGTCGCATTGTAAGTGCAGTGCACTTCAATCACTTGCCACTCCCTTGAGGTCCGATGGATTCAGTCCGATGGTCTCGCTCTGCATCCTCGGTCATGCACCGACGACTGAACTGGTCCATACAGAAGGAGACACAACGATCGATTTCTATGTTCAAATTTAACGGTTGCTTGGTCGCATTTTGGTCATTGATTGGGAGGAAACTGAAGGCTGGACCCCTTGCTGAATTTCGTATAGGTTTCATTGGGTTTTATTTTGGTGGAATGCTTTGAGATGTTCAATACCATAGTTTTAAAATACTCGATACTACCATTTTAATTAAGGAAAATATTAGTTCTGAATATTTAATTAATTCAATTAAACATGTTAAATCACGAGGAATCATTGCTACTTAGGTAAAAATGATTGAAAAGAAAAATTGTAATTAATAACTTTTTTAGCTGAGGGTACTAAAGATAGCTCAGGATTAAGAAGAATGTTCTGAAATGGCCAGAATGATAATAATTAGTAGGCCTACAGTACCAAACAGCTACAAACAGTAGCATACATATTTTATATTGGGAATGTGCATGTGCCATATGCATAATAAATGTCCATTATTTATTATAGTAAGAGATTTGTGGTGAGTATTTGAAGAATATTAGCATAGAATTACTAGAGCACTGAATTCGGATGCGAGCAGAGCTGCTGGATGCCAGCCGACTACGACAGCCTTTGGTCATTCGTACTATAGGATGTGGTCCATTGAAATACCACTGTGCTGTGTGGAGCAATGCTTAAAAGAGTGAGTCTGTCAATCAGCTGAGCATTCCGTTTCAAGAAGGACGAGAGAAAGCAGACGACCGACTTTAGAGAGACAATGGCAGAGTCGTTTCTCTCTTCCTTCATTTCATTGGCAGCGGAGGAAGTGAACAATTGCTGTGGTCGGCACCATCTCATGGAAACCTGGAAAACATTATCTGGACCAAGAGGTATTACCACTTTTATCAGTTACAGTTAATACGCTAAGTAAGCGTTTAGTGCCTATATCGTTCCATCCAACTGTCCAGTTCTGTCTGAAATTGCTCAAGTTTGGTGCAGACACTAGTTCCTATTGTAACCGGTTCCAGTGATCCACAATTTTTTTTGGCTAAAAAAGAATTTTCTAATGTCTAAAAGCACCTGCTTATGATACAGTTTCAAATAGTGTCCTCTCAGATTTCCAGTTGCTACTCTCGGGAGGAAGCTTTTCATTTATATTTTCGTGTCCATGTAGAATTTTGTAGGTCTCAATAAGATCACCTTCATTCTTCTTTGCAAGGAAAGAGACCCAACTTTTGAAGCCTTTCGTCATATGGCATCCTAGCTAGGCATCAGACAAGTTTAGCAGCTCTTTTGTCTTTTTCAGGCATTCAGTGTCTTTTGTAGCAAGGGTTCCGAACTTGGAAAACAGAATAGCACTGAAGTAATTTGTCAGAACAGTTTGCCATGTTTAATATCTTTGTAGTAACAGCATTTATGACATATTCCTTTGGGATTAATGCTATTGACAACACTTAATAACAATGCTATGCTTAATTAATTTCACGTATGTTTGGTTTGTGGCAACAGAAAAAGGACTTCGTCGAAAACGAAGTCACTTTACAAGTTATCAACTGCAGGAGTTAGAGTCGGTATTCCAGGGAAACAAACATCCCGACATACAAGCAAGGGAACTTCTGGCTGCATGCATCCGTCTGACAGAACCTAAAGTCAAGGTGGGTGCAAAAACCTTTTTGTCAGACGTTTTGCAAGGTATCACTGCTGAAGGCCTCAAGAGTTAGAGGAATGTGATTATTAAAATGTCAGGGCTATGAATAAAATAATTGTAAATTATAATTAGTTTTACTAAACTTTTACGAATCTACTAAAATACAATTCAATGTTTTGATATCCTGTAATACAATTTTTTTAGATGTTCTGGTTTATGCAACAAAATTTGCATTAGAAGATTGATTACATTATGCTTTATGTTGGTGCTATATAATTTAAAACTGTTAGAACAGCACAAAAAGGCATTTTTAAAGACCTAGTTTAATTTGTAGTTTACTTTGGCCGTGAACTGTAAATTTCATATGATTTGCTTGGTATCAGAGGAGCACCTAGTTATGCATACATGTCATTTGGTACGGGTAAAATCAGGAAAGTAAATATTAAGTCCTCAAAGACAACGTCTCCACATCCAGGACCTTGTGATTTGTCGACTGCCAGCTCAAGGGTTGAAAGAGCAAGAAACTGGCACGTCGCTACACTGCAATGTACCTGGGAAATGGAAGCTTTACTTTTATGCGCTAATGGGTCCAGTGACATGCAGAATTTAAATATCCTTATCTTTTTAAGCAGATTTGGTTTAAGAACCGACGAGCTAAATGGCGCAAGACCGACAGCCAGAGAAGTCTGAGGATGCAGACGTTGTTCAGCCTGGTGCAACCAAGAGGATGCTACAACACCAGCAGCAGCGAATGCGCAATCGATTCCAACGTCTGCCATGGCACCATCGCACAGAGCGGTTTCAGTCAGTCGGCTTCCCTATGGACTGAAACCAAATCCAGTAACTCTCTACAATCAGAGTTTGCGGATGAGTTCCTCTGTGATGATGGGAAGCCAAACAACTTCTTGGCACCTCAGTTCACAGATGCAGCACTATGGCAACGAATGTCCCCATCCATCCGATGGTTCAACTCAACCGAGTAGCAGTCTGGATGGGGAGATCTGGAAAGTGTAAAGTACCAAAATTTGTACCATGGCAGTTTCTTACTACACTGGAGGCCCATCACAAAGCACTTAATTTTAACACGAATTCTGATATAATACAGATGGCACGCGGATCCAAAAATTAATTCACCCATAGAAAAATTTATGACATGACTTCATTATAAGGTTGTTCTGACAGTGGTTAAATTCACCTGGATCCGAGATCCGCCACCTAAAAGAGTAGACCCATCACCCAAATGTATTTCTGTTACAACAATCTGTTACAACATTGCATAGTGATAGAGACATTTTATACTTATCCGAATGGCAAATAGCCAATTACTGTATATCGGTTATAGATTCACCAGATAGGCTTCAGTTTTAGATTTGTAAAGATTTGCCACCACTGCATGAGCAGTTTAACCACTGGTTCTAGATACAGCTCCCAAATACAGAACCATAGCACAAATTCGTGGTGTATTCTTAAGTAACGCAAACTCCACTCCCTTGATTTGTTGTGTGTAGATTTTTACGTAATAGTCGATGAAAACAAAGCATGTCAATCTTTATTGGTTACTGCCAGAAAAACAACTACAGTGCAGCTTTGGTAACACACAGACATCAAGAGGAGTCAGACATTAAGGAACCACGTCTTCACCGACTGTGCACATTGACATACATGTAGTATGCATTGGCTGCTGATTTGCAAGCTTATGGCACAAGATCCTAGTTCACTGCACGAGCTTCTACGGCCATTGCTGATCTAAAGCACATCACTGAGCTGTGTGTTCCTGTATGCACCAGATACAAAGTTCTGCAATGCCAGTTGATTTTCTCGTTTCAAGGTCACACACATTGACATGTCCAATTGTCCATGTGTCAGCTTCTTCTATCTTGACCACGAACTCTGGAACAGCCTCCTCGTTGAAATTAGCTCCATAACACTTAAATAATGATTGTATAACATAACTATCTCTCTTACACTACAGACGTGCCTTTTTGTAGCAGACTACTAGCCCCATAGAGAGCACCTCCAAATGGTCTTATGGTGCCGTAGAAATGTTGAATTACAATTACTGTAATGTAAACCAGAAAACATTTGTTTTAGCAAAGCTGCACTGTACACACGAAAAGCGATAGTCAGTTAATAAACCTGGAAACGAAATGGCACATAAATGTGTTTTCAAAGCGTTCGACGATCTATGTAATAATTACCGTACAGATAAAATGAAAGCAACGGCATTTGTAACAGTGACTCATCATAAAAGCACTTTTCCGATAAAAATAGTTTGCATACACAAAACTTCCACTAAAGAACTGACAGAGGAACTCCCGCTACCTGAAAGAAGTCAAGTATCTGTACATAAAATCAAAGAAATTTCAACTACACGCTACATATCAAAATTCGAAGTCGAAGCACACGCTGTGTATAGAAATGTTAAATCTTACACATATTAACTTGCATTTCATCGTAACAAAAAAGCAGATGACAGAACTTCAGCTACACATTAAAATTTGGACTCAAAGTGAAAATAAATTCTTGCATTGTTAATTCATAAAATTAATTTTCCGTATTAAAAAGTTAAAAAAGACAATGGAAACAATCAAATCCATGATATGAGGCTAATGCAACAGTAAACGTATCATGTATACAGACGGGCATGGGCCACATGGCTCACGTTCATCGTTTTTTCACGTTAAAGATCACATAACATAGATAAAGAATTGATTCATCGTCTGCACTGATGCCCATTGTTTTGATTAAATGACCATTTCACTTGATATCCAACAACAATGCAGCCTAGGGCCAAAGTCAACTCTGCTGGTTATGGAGTACAGCATTGGTGCTACACCTCTGATCTGCAATTCTTTTGATTTCTGGTAATGTTTATTAGGCATCCAATTAGAATGTGGCTTTAAAACTTAACAGCTAGTCTCCTAAAAGTTTGAAAGACTAAGTACGTGTATACCATATACACTAATTAATCTACTATAATGTCCTTATCACAAGGTTTAAAGAATTACAAGTACCGTAATAAAGCATTTCCAAATGTTATTCGGCCAGCAATTAAATTAGATCACATGTTTTTAACAACCCAAGTTCAAAAAAGATTTTACATTCTGTTGTAAAAGAACAAAATGGGCAGATTAGTAAATTTGTAGTTTTGAGTTGTGTTGGCTAGGAAGTCATGTTCAGCAGTCTTTGATGTGCCATGTTCCACATCTGTCGTAACATCCCACTATCAAAAATCATATTAACGGTTTTTCCTTGCAGTGTATCTCACAATGCACATGGTCAAATACAGTACAAAAGCTAACAATCTAAGACGTTGGCTGCTACCAAGAACAGTAGTTCACTGTCAACTATGTTTATTAAAGGTACATTAATTACTCATGATGAAACACTGATTATAAATCGCTAATTATGTCATTACAGTTCACTAGAAACTCAAGTTGTTCACGCATATCTCATAGTAGAATGTTGGAGATGTTTTTCCTTTTTTTGGGCCATGAACCCGTAAAGGGCAAATACCTTGGACAAGGGCCACTTTGGCAATGGGCATTTCCTTCAATATCTTGCTCATGGCTGCACCAAATTATGCCCAGCACACAACACATCAAACATAGAACATGTTTCTGTTCAAGCATACTCAAACCTGTGATCATTGTGTTGGTTTGAGCCTCCCTCTCCAGAGTCGGTTATTGTGTACGAATCCTGGGGGAAAAGAGTCCTTATGTACCATTGCTTAGCACCATTGGAGACTGGTACTATACCAACAGCATAATATTGGATTACATGGTGATGATTAGAACAATGGCAACCAAGCAGTGTCACCACATCATACATACTATGGAAAATGATATACAGAGACAGCGGTTGTTAACATCACATCCAGGCTCCAGCTCCTGTTTAATGTATGGTACGTGATTATTGTTATATGCCTCTGTTGACAGCAAACCAAAAACAGACGTTTTGCACGAAATACCAGAACTATCTTCTTGCGTAGAACTATGCAAAATAAGCACACATGCTTGTTCAGTAGCATACGGTGTAAACGCCAAGAAGAACATAATATATCTGATCCGTAATTCTTGGAGCATGTCATAAAGATACATTTAACTAGATAATTCTTTGAAAGAACGCATTATATATTATACCCTACCACCCTAAAAAACAACAAAACACACTTTGAAACAATATGTGACATTTTCATCGTAAATCTTTGGTGCATAGACAACAACGGTTTGGAGTTTCTTGGTAGTCATAAAAATTTGGGCCATGGAATGCTCTTCATCTACCAGCCCAGCCATTCTAGGACCTAAAAATGGCAACGGTCACAGTGAAAACTCTACACGCGCTCATCATTTTTATCAAACGACATCGAAGGACCTACTCGCCATTAAGCAGCAAATCGCAAAACTATGAAAAGAAAACATGCAAGACTACATGCAATAGTATATGTAAAATGCAAAACACACAGACGGCCTTTGCGCTCGCTCGCTCGATCAGAACAAGAATGATCGATATAATATACAGCTCGATCAGAACAAGAATGATCAATGGAGTATACAGTTTATTTACTTACTTTACTAACACCAGACATACAAGACGTATGGCTATGTATCACGAGATTCATACATACGCATACACACAGTGCTACATATGCATACTATATGCAAATGTACGTACATATATGCATAAAATATGTAAATGTACATATATGCATAATATAAGCAACACATATATTAGGGGCCTATATAATATATAAGCATATACAAATGTACATAATATTATGCTTACAGACATAAATTTTGCCTTTAAGTAGCAATACTGTTTAAAGTCCCTCTCTAAAACGTACGCTTCAGCACACTTTCACTGGCTTAAGAAAAAAAACGGCTTGTAGAGCTACTCTGTGCATGATTGTACACACATATTAGTTTTCACAAAGCATATTTATAAATGTTCTCATAGTCAGTCTAATGCTCATTCGCCATGTCGTTTTCGCTACATATATTTAAAAACATACATGGCATACATGTATTTAAGCGTGTATATTGTAATCGTAATTACACATTTATATAGCACCTCTCTGAATAAGTAGAGGTCCTCCCAAACTGGCAACACAACACCACGGCCATGCAGAATGGTCTTCAATCACTGGCATCATAGAGAAAGCCGAGAAAGGGCAAGAAGCTCATGTCACAGCTTGCATGGCTGCCTGTTCTAGAGTGAAAGATCAACTACGGAGAAGTTGGCTTGTAACAAGCTCGTTGCATAGGAAGTATGGGAGTACTAAAACTTGTGCTGCAGAGTGAATAGTTCTGCAGCCAAGGACCACTGTTCCTATATACCTAAGGTAGGATAGAGCACAACTGGTCATGTAGCTACTCATCGACACAGGGATCTTAAACTCGGTGCACCTTCACAAGGGCAGCCAGTGTAGCTTGTCTCTTACATTATAAGTAGAAATATTATAAAACTTTCGAATCTCCCATTTAACTGAACTATAGCATTCAAAACAGATCGAAGTTGCTAATGTGAAAAAGAGAAAGGCCTACATAGATGGCATTACTACATTTGACCCCATAGTATATACGAATGCATGTGTCAGGATAAGGATAGAGCAAGTGGTGTTCATCACGACTTGGACGCAGATGATGAAAGGATGTTCGTCATACTGTCTTCACATGCTCAGAGGGTTAATTCCTGGCCTGAGGTCACATGAAGGTCACGTACAAGGGTAGTAGGCTAAAGGAGACATTAGGCAAGTTACATATATGTTGCATATGTATTTATATTTATACAAAAGCACAGACATGATAATAAAGTTACATATATGTTGCCTATATGCACTTGTAATTAATGCATGATATATAATGTTTATGTAAAAATCGCATATATATATACGATAGGCAGGCAATGTAGACTATCAACTGGATTCACAGCATAACTTCCTGCTGGGCTGTATGTCCTCAATCAATGATCTGCAAAGAAAACAATAAAAACTAATTAAATACGAAATTAAATAAATTCAGCAGTAGCCCCAAGTATGCAAACAACAGTAAGCAAATTTTACAATGTTTCATATGCCTAGCTATATCTCAGTAAATTACCATCACATCATTATAAATTATCAGTTCCTGATGGCAGCCATTTGGCGGCGATGGGTACGAATAAATGATCCCCATTGTCATCGGTCATTTGTCAAGTTCACTGCTCCTCTTAGTGTTAGTCCAAGTGATGATATGTCCTTATTTACATTGTTAGCTAGCATAGTCTTTGTCTGCCTTTATTTCTTTTTTATTAGAATCTTACAAGTAGTGTATTGGGTGGAATTCCATCCTTTGTTAATTAATTATTAAATTCAATGTACGATCTTTGTCTGGTTCAGAATGTACATATTAACTTGCACTCTATAAGTTTTCATATAATAATAATAACAGAAATAATAATACTTGTTAAATAGTCTACAACTCTGCATTGTAAATGACCATTCGTTTGGCTAATGCCATTGTTATACCTTGTAATGCTTCCAGTATAAATTTTAACTGAACTGTACAGTCACCATTTAATTTATCAATGGAAATAAAGGCCACCCAGGCCCCGGCTGGTGTATTTGACCCTTTTCGGTTGACCTATTGATCTAGGCAACAACTCTCCATGTTTCACTGTTTCAAGACTATTGATTTGATTTGATGTTGAGAAGTCAATTAAGGGCCATTCTATTCTTTTTATTACATGCAACCCATGATTTACTAGACTACCAGCAATCTGCTCCAAAGACTATTATTGACAGCTGTTCAACATGGGAATGCCATCTGCTTCTACACAACCTTACCACGTTAAATTGTTCACTGGATACTACTAAAAACAAAATAATAATACTTGTAATAATAGGTCTAATAATTAATCTATGTTCTTTATTCTCTTTGTACATCACAACTCTCCATGTAACAATAACCTAGCATAAACAGTTCCAGTTGCAACACAATAAGGGTCTAACTAATGAAAAACAGAACACAATTTCATATGAAAAACAGTACTGTACAAAAAATTATAAAATGATGATGTTACGCAACACTGACACACAATACCTCATCTATATTAGTCAATAAAAGCCACACGGTTGATCAAATGGTATTCAGTGCTCACATAAAACTACACGAATAACAGAACCAACATGAGACACTGAGTGTTAAACTTAGAACTAAGAACTTAACTGGAGTGTCCAACTTAGAACTAAGAGCTTAACTGGAGTGTCAAACTTAGAACTAAGAACTTAACTGGAGTGTTAAACTTAGAACCAAGAACTTAACTGGAGTGTTAAACTTAGAACTAAGAACTTAACTGGAGTGTTAAACTTAGAACCAAGAACTTAACTGGAGTGTTAAACTTAACACTAAGAACTTAACTCAAGCACTAAGACTTGACAATAGGATAATTCACAAGAAAACGAAAAAATTGAGAAAAACAACATAAGCTGAAATTTATGTAACTTATGCCAAGTTTGAAAATGTTGACTTACTCCGCCAACTAATGACGACATAATTATTATTATTCATTCATTCATGGATTTATATAGCACCTGTTCGCGACAACTACTCAGAGGTGCTCCCGACTCCAGCACGGTCAAAAAGAAGTTTTCAAACAATTGTAGAATGTGTCTGAAAGTGACCTAGGAAGCAGGCGCAGCTTGAGAGGGAGGCAATTCCACACCACTGGGCCCACCACCGAAAAAGTGTGGCTTTGCATGGTAGTGGTGCGGAAGAACGGGACTGGGAGCAATCCCTTCCCCACTGAGCACCTACTCCGTGAACCCAACAGAGACAGAGGTCAAGTAGGCAAGCCTGGAGCAAAGCCTAGCTGGCACCGCCATAACTAAGAGGCAATCCTATACTCTATCATCATCATCCTGCATTGATTACGCACCTCTATCCAATGACCACGCAACTGTGAGTGAAGGACTTGCTCACGATTGTTACACTGTAACCATCTTAGGGGAGGCTATAACCCATACTCACCACATTACAACACGTGAGCTCTAACTAACCAAGCACTTAAATATAAAAGTGTAAAAAAATCACAACATCAGTAACACAAAACAACAAATCTCGTTAGCAGTTACTTAAATTTCAAAAGGGAACAACTCAACATCTGAAATCAAACGCCATGCAAAAGAAATGTTGTAGTGCAGTCTGCATTCTGACCTCTCTGGTTCTCAGAGCATTGATTTTGTTCATGGTCATCACTAGTTGTTGAATCTACTAGAAAACAATTACCTCATCCATGTGAAAATTGTAACAGATCAAATACAGTGCTCCACACTTTGCTCCACATACAACACAATCTTCCACACATTCACTATGGCGGAGAAAGAAACTGACTTCATACTATTTTCAAAACCTCTCTACCGGATTTATAGAAGAGTAGTTGTACTTCGCAAGGAAGTCGGATGCAATATCCATTTGCATCACTTCAAGTTATGATGGCCTCTCCCTCTCCCTCTCTTTCTCTCTTTCTCCCAGCCTCATTTCCCCACCAACTGCATGTGACCAATGTGCTCAAGTTGCAGATCAGTTTGCTAGGGGTGTAAACTGTCAAGGGCTTTAGTTTCAGCTAACATAGTGACCAAGCTGCATTGTCACGACTGGTTTCTCAACGACATCAGTGTTTCATGTACCACCTCACAAACACCCTCTAACAACAGCTCCATAATACAGCTAAATCATCCACACCACTTTTCCCAAAACTCAGTACTAAAGATAATCAAAAGTATGCTTCAATTTGGTTTCCACACTACCCCTCAACCCACTTTCCTAAAACCCCGCACCAAAAAGACAAATCAACAGCATGTCACAGTTTCAGCCTCACCTCGAGTACCAGTACCGTCAACTGGTACCAAATTTTCGCCGTCGGATACGTGAACTTGGCCGGTGTTTAGATGCTGAACATTCGTTGACGTTTCCGTGACTGTGCCACCATCGTCGGTAGTCCTGGAGACGGTTGTCTTGGTAACAATTGTTCTACTAGAGGTGACATTCCTGACAACCACTGACGAAGACGAAGACTCACTATTATTATAACAAAATACAAAAACTCGAACTCACACAGGTTGTTATAACAAAAAACAAAACTCAAACTCCCTGATACTTCAAAAACAGTAATTTAAAAGTTTAGCATCTAAATGGCAGAACACAAATTACATCAATACTCACCAGAGATGGTTAACTGATTGATTAGATTCTAATTGATTAGCTAATCGATTAGACAAACAGCTAATTCTAATTCTAATTGATTAGCAAATTTCAGTAGTTAATCGAAATTCTTAGCTAATGGATTGGACATTTTTAGTCAAACAGCTAATTCTAATTGATTAGCAACAAGATTTTGCTAATTCTAATCGATTAGCAAATTTCAGCAGCTAATTCTAATTTGAATAGATTAGCTATTTAACTAATTTTTTACTTTGAGCACCATTTTGATTTTCATTGAAAAACATAAATTGTTCGCAGTGGCGGTTTCGACAGTCTTTGACAGATTTGTGCTATAGCCAAGGACAAAAATGCCGCCCTTTACTCATAAATGACATCTTTTTGACGGAACTGACCATCATATATTTTGCCTGAATTTGCCACCCCTTGAAAATACCCCTCTAGGCAGCCGCCTACATCGCCTATACCTAAAGCAGGTGTCACAAAATAGTTATCCCCTTACATGAGTATCCCCTTAGCGAAATGGAGTATTCGGTTTAGTTTGCATTTTGGCAGTTTCTGGAGTGTATTCAGTCGTACTGTTTGGATTTACTGTACACATAAAATATTTAAGTTGCGTAAATTTAGTTTAAAATTACCTGAAATTAATTTACTTTAATTTTGGTGATTTTGACTGGACTTTCGTCAAGGCTATCGTGATGCGTATGACGATGAGGGATAGAATGGTTTATCCCCCCGGATACTCTAAACCGGTTTATTTCATCTGAGGGGATAAATTCGTACATCCCCCTGGATAGTCTTAGAACGGATACTCTATTTCTAGATACAAAGCACTGTTGGACATCTTCCGTACCTCATCTGCATCTTGATAGTTTCCGATGGTACAAGTTCACCACCAGCCGATTCAGAGGTTGTTGCTCCACTCTCACTTGTGCTCACAACAATCGTAGTGGCACCCACATCATTAGACGTCGTAGGTGCCACAGGCTTATCACCATCATCTCGAGTCACCCTGTCATCAAATAACCATCACTGTGAAATTCAGTTGAAAAGAAACTACAAAGAAGAGCAGTCCGTTAAGTTAGCCCTGAAACAGCCATTGGTATGTTGTGCGGCGCGGTGGTCAGGGGTCTATTCCTGCCTTGTATGAGGGTTGCAGGTTTGAATCCAGTCAAGCTCCGCGTCGCCGTCTGGATCTTCCCACCGACAGTGTACAGTCAGTGTGAAACACATTCATAGCTGAGTTGGTTAGTGGGCGCCCTCTGGGTTGTCATCATCATCATCAATCATCATCATCATCACATCACTAATTATAACATGATACAATGTGTTTATATATATATATATATATATATATATATATATATATATATATATATATATATATAAATATTGCCCACCCGTAATAATTACTCAGTTGATCCTACCCAGTCGAGGAATGTCCAGCTTGTTCATCTGCTGGGCTGATCGTTTCCACTGTGATTTCTAGGGCCAGTTGACCTGCTTCCACTTTGGGACTGTGACTTGCTGCTCCAGCTCCAACGTCCACTAACTGCAACGGTGGCCTTGACCCCTCTGCCACTCCGATGCTGCACAGAGGCTTGTTAATATGACGAGCAGAGAGCGACAGGTGAACGAATTCGGACACAGACCTCAGGAAGAATCCCTCTCCATTCACGGTGAACAACCCAGCATTAATGCTACTGTAGAATCATAAACAAAAACACAAAATAATAGTAATAATAATAATCTCCATTTTTAGAATTTCTTAGACCCTGGGGAATGAGTACCTCTGGGCAAAAGAATAATAATAATAGAAACACAGAAATAATTATTCATTTGATCCTACCCAGTCGAGGAATGTCCAGCTTGTTCATCAGCTGGGCTGATCGTTTCCACGATGATTTCTAGGGCCAGTTGACCTGCTTCCACTTTGGGACTGTGACTTGCTGCTCCAGCTCCCACGTCCACTAACTGCAATGGTGGCCTTGACCCCTCTGCCACTCCGATGCTGCACAGAGGTTTGTTAATATGACGAGCAGAGAGCGACAGGTGAACGAATTCGGAGACAGACCTCAGGAAGAAACCCTCTCCATTCACGGTGAACAACCCAGCATTTATGCTACTGTAGAAACATAAACAAAAACACCAGCCGTAAAACAGCAGAATGGAGACACAGATTGAAATAACATTTTTTAAGTTTGACAAATTCCCAAGTTTCAGTTGCCTTGAGAAGTTCTTTTTATTATATTCGTTGGCATTAAATAACAAAACTGATAGTCACACCGCTATCAGGTACATTGTGATTGAACAAGAGTTACAAATGAATATCATAAAACGAGAGGTCCATATTAGAGTGACAATAAGGCGACAAATTGTTATCAACTATGCCTAATGAATTGTTTGGTTAATTAGAAGGAGAGTAATTGAGAATGTGATGAGAATGGCTTTAAAACAGTGTTCAGATACACTCAAACTGACATGATAGCCACTTCCCAACATGTCTGGCAATTAAAAGAACAAATGTAAACAAATACCCAGTAAACTGCATTCAAATTACATATAAACAATACAAAAACCTGGTTGTGTCTAATAACACAGTTGACATTAAAAGTAAAGCCCTTGCAGAATTTTAGTCAAGTTATACTAACGTATTATCGGATCCAAAATTGTCGCCTTTAAGTTGGCTTCTAAGCTGTGGAACTGTGAAGACGTGTATCTGACCTGCGTTCGTCAGGCAAGCCAAGTCGTGCTCAACATAATTCTCATCTGAAATCATTCCACAAGACCATTCAGTATGCAAGCAATCTAACAGGGCCTACTTCCTAGGGTCCCTAGAGTTTGATGTAACTCATAATTCAGAATTACAAGCGTTTTTTAAGAAATGAAGTATGATTACTAACCACTTTTACTTTTGAAGCTGACAATGTTGGCTTTGCAGACCTTAGTTCCATCACGAGCCGTTAGCTTATACTTGGTTGACGGCTTCAGATTTGGCAGCGAAAACAGCTGGAAACAGAGGATAAAATACTCCATACTTGAAGTCATAACTTTTGAAGTCATAAAACTTCTAACTTTTGGAGTCATAAAACTTCTAAACGTTGTAAGTCATAAAACTTCTAAACGTTGGAAGTCATAAAACTTCTAACTTTGGGAGTCATAAAACTTCTAAACTTTTGAAGTCATAAAACTTCTAACTTTTGGAGTCATAAAACATCTAAACTTTTGAAGTCATAAAACTTCTAACTTTGGGAGTCATAAAACTTCTAAACTTTTGAAGTCACAAAACTTCTAACTTTTGGAGTCATAAAACTTCTAAACTTTTGAAGTCATGAAACTTCTAAACTTTTCAAACTTCTAAACTTTATACAATAGCTTTGTTGTTTAGACAGGTTTTAAGTAGCACCAGATTATAAACTTTGGAAGTTGGTTCAAATAATTACCTTTGCATATACATGCATTTCTACAGCAAACGCCACCACTGCTCATACTTTGGTAGTGCCAGTCCCAATCCTGGAGAAAGGAGGAGGTCGACACTAATCTTCTTTGTTATGACACAGTGTCGTTAAACAGCAACTAATTAACTACATCAAACTCTATGTACCTCACAAAGCACTGCAATCAGCCTAATTGAAGTGATAGTTTCAAAAGAATGACAAATTTGTCTGGGCACAGTGCAAATGACGCTAGTAATTAAACATACTCCTAAACCACTGGAGAACTGCACTGCTCCACATGTATGCAAATGAATCAAATGGCCATGTGGATTATAAGGACAGTGCACTGCATGGTCAATGGTACTGACCTTGAACTGTTCCTCGGAGCAGATGACCACCTGGTGACTTCCAGACATATCCGGAGCCTTGCCCTGTTCCAACATGTGTGGTTCAGTGAGTGGCAACATCGTGCGATCGACAACGCTGATGAGGATGACTGGCGCTCCGTGTCTCAACTGAATTTCCTTCGCTTCAAATAACCAAAGAAAAACTTCAACATTTCTGAAGTTGCAACAGAAGCTTGCTTAGCGGAACCTGCTTTTAATGATAACTTTAGGATTCATTTCAAATACTAAAATACTACAAGAATAAAGCTGCCTTATGAGGTTTCAAATTAATTAATTTTTATATATATATATAACTGAGATTATATATATATATATATATATATATATATATCGTACCAGTATCGTATCAGAACTGAGTTATAAAGACACATTTTCTAATTGATGTCCCAGTGTATCCCTTACAAGAAATGGAGAGGGGTGTTAATAGGCAGAGGAATTAGACAAGGCTGCACTATTACCCTTGCTATTCAACATCTTCTTACAGGAGGAGGAGGAGCAGAAGGAGTAGAAGGAGAAGTGTTGGCAGTGAATTTTGGTCACTTAAAAAAACCAAATAAAGCCACTAACAGCATTCGCAAACAGCAGGCACCAAATTTATCTATGCAGGATAATTAAATGTAAAATTATGCAACTGGCATTTGTAACTTTGTAATTAGGCAATTGTAGAGGCTTGAACTATACTGATTTCTAAGCAAGTATACATGGATTGGTTGCAAAATTAAGCTAAAAGTACAATAAAAGTAAATTATAGTGAAGATGCCCAGCTCGAGAGGCTTAAGATTCAGCCATAGGAAGAGTACTCACCCAGAGTGCAGGTCACGGCCTCAGTGTCTCTATGATCACCAGATGGCAAGACTATCTGATGAATGAAAATTGTTCCGGCATTTGTTCCAACCCATAAAGTAGCACTGTGTTCCTGAGCTGTAACAAAGAAGACATAAACTATTATTCCTGTTGATTCGTTTCATTAAGCAAGTTTTAAAAGCCAGCATTTCCACTTTTGGCTGAAAGGTGGCCATGACAAAAAAAACAAAAAACCTAACCAAAAAAACTGACAACTGACAAAACTTTTATTTCCCAGAACAATGCATATAACAGTTCACTTAATACATAGTACATTTTTCAGTGCACTGGCTAGGGAATAGGGGAGACCCAAAAGGGGCAGAAGCCCCGCTTAATTAGGGACACCCCATTAACTAGAATCGATGATGGCTGATTAGTCAGTAGTTAACTAGCTGATAACATTCAATTTTCCAAAGATTAATATGTAAGCTCACAAAATGAAACAATTCCATATAAGATATCGTCAATCTTTCAACCTTGTTTTAAGTAATTCCTCCAAAAACAAGGTTGAAAGATGCTCTCAGACCTTACATGGTCTTTTTTTATCAATTTTAATTCTAAAGGTATAGAGTTAAATTCGACTTCTGTTAAACTTGTTATCATCTGTTACTACAACATCATGTAATTTTACTGCATAATTGTCAGTTTGAATTAATAAACGAATATTATTATTATTATAATAGTAATAATATTCTTGAAGACAAGTTTTCTTTGTACCATTGAGGAGGAAGGTATCGGCAAAATAGATGCATCTGGCAATAGAACTTGTCAGGTCTTCAGTGGTTCTCGACTCCGTCTTCGTCTCAACGTGTTTCGGTGAAGTCGATGGGGAGGCAGCTGATGGCGATGGAGGGGATGAAGTCTCACCAGCTGCTGCAGCTGGAACGGTCTCTATATGTCCCTCATCTGTTGTCTCCTTCTTTGGAGATGCTGGCCTAAAATTTTCCATGCATGCATTTAGTCACTGAAAATGGACATAACGACACACCAGCAATCGGGAGCAGGACATTATCCTTTGGACATTAGTAATTATATATATATATATATATTATATATGTATATATTAAATGCCAGGGTAATGGCAGGGGAATATCCTATGGGGATGGGGTAATTGCAGGGGGAATATCCTATGGGGGATAATTGCAGGGGTAATTGCAAGGGTAATGTCCTAAACTTCCAGCAATGACACATTTGAAATGTTCAACGTGAATGAGTTTTCCACTGCTACATTTCCATACCACCAAGAATAATTCTAACATGTTGATTCATTGGGAGTTACAGTGCATCATCACCATCCTCTCAAAAGCAGAGACCTCCTCTATTTTATTAAATATGCCAAGAAAATAGTATTTCACGCTAGTTTAATGAACTATTCTTCTCTGTTCTTTAAAATAAATGAATTAAAATTTGCAAACTGGGATGCTGTGATGAATAATTACGTTGGCTGGTCTGTCTTGATCTCTTCCACTTTGACGTCAGCTGGTTTTGCCCTGTGGTGCGTGCTGGAGCGTCGACCACGCAGTCTTCGAAAAGAATCTCGGATGGATCTCTTGAAAGACTTGCGTCTTGGAGCAGCTCCCTCACCTAAGGAAGAAAGCCAGTCATGGAAAATTAAAACAGATATGATTTCAATTCACACATTAAAGATTTAATAAAGCTTGGTTCTTTTGCTCCTGAATTTTTGAATTCTCTATTCTAGTAATGTCAATTTCGTTCCCAGTATTAATGAATATTTTCACAGCCTATAATCAAAATCATCGTAATAGTAACCTCCAAAATTCTAAAGCGCCACTCAAAAGCCAGGTGCAGGGCACCACTTTATTCACGAGTACTGCGTCTAGTCAGAGGGGTTGTTCAAAGGGTAGTCAGAAGGAGGTCTGAGTCCGGTTAAGAGTAGCTCTTAAGTTTGGTGTCATTTAGGTCAAGAATTGGAAGGTGGAGGATCAGCTGAGTTGGGGTATAAATTCTTGAAGCGTGCGAGACTTCAGTTTTGAGCGGACGGCCTGAGGAGTGATAGACAGAGGCACCTGAGGCAGATGATGGTGGAGGAATCATAATCATCAGTACATAATCATAAACTGCTTAAAAACTCCTCTGAGATGATCCAGCTGACATCGTTCAATTAGCACTGCAGTGACATTTAGTTTCTTTTTTTGCCATTTGGTAAAATAAATAAAGAGCTCAGGAAAGCCGAGCCAACAGCAAATAATAAGCTGAACATTTCTGCAGAATTCATGGTTCACGAGGCACACAAATTAAGTAAATATGCAATTACAAATTAGGGTCATTGCTGGTTCAAGGGTTGTCCCTTCACAATAGTAGGTATCTTGAAGGGGCGCAATATCAAGTTTATATTGATTAATTGATTGAAGTTGCAGGAAAAAAGCGTCTCCCTTACATTCCACTATGGCAGATGGGAGTGTTAGCTTTTACTCTCTACAGTCTGCTTTCAATCAAGTGCATTAAAAGTAAGCGATCGATGTCTGAGAACACCAGAGTCCTACCCGTTGCACTCAAAGTACACTTGCTGTAGACAGACACGTTCTGCTTGTAATCAAACAGCAAATATCCAAAGGCCGTTCCAATCGCAACTCTACAAAACCAGCCAAACAATTCACAGTTAAAATCACGCACAACAACCCCGTGTTTCCACA
Source organism: Aporrectodea caliginosa (assembly GCA_020284085.1). Taxonomy (NCBI): domain Eukaryota; kingdom Metazoa; phylum Annelida; class Clitellata; order Crassiclitellata; family Lumbricidae; genus Aporrectodea; species Aporrectodea caliginosa. The sequence continues at coordinate 2,455,362 of JACEVL010000154.1, read as the reverse complement.
ATCTACGTCTTGAAAACAAATGATGCATTCAGCATAAATCACCTGGGAAAATAATTCCAACATTCTATAAGTAAGGTACCGGTATATAAATATATAAATAGACATATATTAAATATTTGAATCTTATCATATCAGAAGCTAAGGGCACAATATAAATTGAGCAGATATATACATACATATGTACATACAATCGTACATGCATACACAAACATGCAGACATACAAAAGAGTAAACAAATAGTCTGAATCATGTTTCCTCTTTATATTTTAGGAGGTTCTTACATCCCCTTTCAGCCATATATATATATACATGCATGCATACTTAAATATACAAACAAGCATGCACACATACATGCATACATACAAACATGCATACAAACATACACACAAGCATACAAACACGCATACACATATACATACATGCACACAAATACATACATACAAACATGCATACATACAAACATGCATACATACATGCACGCATACATACATAGTGCCTCACAATACAAGCACAGACATGTATTGACTCGAAGACCTACAACATTTAACAAAACATGGGAAATTTCTGCTTTTGAGATAAGAAAGACCAAAAATTAAAGAGTAGCTAGACACGTAGCTATTGTTCACAAAAGTAATAATTCAATTAAAAGTGCCTTCAATAAAAGAGCAATTTAAGTGACTCCTACAATTTCCATTCGGTGTGCACAGCAAGGGATGTACACAGTGATGGTGGATGAACCTGAACAACGGTGGAGGGTTGGAACCCAGCGGGGTAATTCACTTCCCCAGTTCGCACAGACAGCGGGTCGTGACCCTTCCACACGTAACTTTCACCTTCCGTAAGAACGTTTACCGAAGAAACCTAAGCAGAAAATATAACAGTTGATAGCGGTGCATGGAAGAACCATAAAATTATGGTAATCAATTTCATCAATTTCTTGAATATCCGCATTGTGTTTCATAAAAGGGCCGAGATGATGGCCTATAAAGAGCAAACAAATCACTCTGCTTTTGTGTCCTCTTTAAATTAATTTAACCTATTTGTTGTCTGGTTTCATTTAAACTATTTCGCAATCCCTTACACTAACCCCAATGGCCCTTGGGTATGAAATGTAAGTGATTTTACTTTTTTAACCTTACTACATAAGGTTAGGAAGCCAGTCCTCTCCCTTGCCACTGATCTTCTGCTCAGAAAACCCTGGCTGGGATTTGAACCCCGAAGTTAACAGTCCAGCATGCTACCACTAGACAACCATGCACTGGGACTCACTTGAATTTCGTGCTTCAGTGGTTTCTGATTAAAATGCAGAACGACAATCTGCCCAGCTGTTCCTCCCAGAACGAGGGTCTCAGTACGACAGCAGACGGATATTTTCTGAATTCCAAGCTGTGGGTCATCACTGTACGGGTCATAGGTTCCAACCTGTATCAACAAGAACGAACAAATTCCAATTACCATATAGGCAGGTGTCTGGTTATTTGTTTAGAGCCTATTCAGGCTATGTATGTATGTATGTATGAGCACTTGCTATAGCGCCCCTTCAAGATTTCTACTCAGAAGTGATCCCGACTACAGCACGGACACTGAACCATTAATAATCTCATCAATTCACTAATAAACCTTATAAATGCATCAATGACTTCACAACTGCACTAATAACCTTACAAATGCACTAATAATCTCAAAAATCCACTAATAACTTCACAAATGCACTCAACGGCACAGCCTAATGATCCTTACAGTAAGTTGTAGCATTTTACAAGCAAGTATAGTTTCATGCCGTTTATTGTACTAACTATTCCTGATCTAATTCCCTTAACTTAGATGATGGTCAAATGATATTATAAAAGCATCAAAACTCTGATAGAAAAATCCTTTTGAGACCTTCCTAAATGGCGGCCATTCATCTTCCAGTTCTTGGCTCTTAGTTAAGTCCGCCTGTGGCGTCTCAAAACCAAAGATGGCCGACGTTGTCAGTTTGTAGATGAGGTGCATACTCGTTGTTGACACATCCCAGAAACGCACGGAACCATCTTCATGGCTGTCAACATCAATCAATAAAGACACAGAATTCAAATGAACAACTACATAGCATAAGTATCAATCAAGTAATAAACAATTGTAACATGACATAACATTGCATAACGTGACATAGAGGAGGAGGAGGAGGAGGAGGAGGAGGAGGAGGAGGAGGAGGAGGAGGAGGAGGAGGAGGAGGAGGAGGAGAAGGAGGGAGGAGGAGGAGGAGGAGGAGGAGGGGAGGAGCAGGAGGAGAAAGAAGAAGAGGAGAAGGAAGAGGAGAAGGAAGAGGGAGGAGGAAGCAGAGAGGAGAAGAGGAGAAGGAAGAGAAGGAAGAGGAGGAAGAAGAGGAGAAGGAAGAGGAGGAGGAAGAAGAGGAGGAAGAAGAAGAGGAGGAGCAAGAGGAGGAGGAGAAAGAAGAGGAGGAGGAAGAGGAGGAAGAAGATGAGGAGGAGGAAGAAGAAGAGGAGGGGAAGAAGAGGAGGAAATTGGATCCCGAAATTAATTCACCGAAAGAAAATAAACTCATTTTAAGGTGACATTGCTATAAAACCAGCTTTTGATATGGCTGCCAAAGATCGTGGAGTAATGAGTTTCCATGTTATTCTATTCACAGACAAAAAAAACCATCCCAGACAATGACACAGAAAAACTACATAATCACATCTGATAAAAAATTTACCCAGTCAGCAATAAGTCCAGCGAGTCAGGCTTGGCACCACGAAGGTTGGAGCCACCACAGATTGGCCACTCCTAAAACAAAAACACAGATTCCAATCACCAACATCCGGTCCCTCCCCCATCTTCCCATCCAAAACACAGACAGGAAGAGACTAATGCAAAGTGAAAGTGGTGATTACTGTTGATGGGTTAAATGAATCTGACAACCAATCATGAAATTGGTTTATGCAACAGCAAAAACTAAAACTCGTGATCGTGGTAGTGGTGGGGGTGGTGGTGATTGCAGATGCTGGTGTTTGTGAGTGGTAGTGAAAATGGTTCATTCATTCATTCAAAGAGGACTTATATAGCGCCCCTCCAAGATAACCTACTCAGAGGCGCTCACAGCCCAACTCCGGCGATAAAGAACAGTTTTCAAATTCTTGTAAAAGGTGTATGTGCAGTCTCTAGCTTAAATAACAAGCAGATCAGAAGGAAGATTATTCCACGTGGTCGGCCCAACCACTGAGAAGGCACGAAGTTGCATCTTTGAAGTGCGCGCAAAAGGAACAGCAAGTTCGCCACGAGATGCAGAACGAAGATTTCTGTGGGCAGCCAAACCTGAGGTAGGGCAACATAACAAAGTTGACCATTCATTTTGAGAATTTACATAGCATCTCTTCAAGAGACCTACTCAGAGGCGCTCTCTGTGCTTGCCTATAATTATGATGTTAAGTGTCATTACGAACGAAAATATTATATCAGTTAGCAAAACAATGCACAGTAAGCTAGAAGAGTCACCAGTGATGGCCCCATGAACACACATGGAACCAACCAACATCAAACGCTGACAAATGGCATGGATGTTCAGAGTCCCTGGGCCAAGTTGCATCGGTAGAGTAGAGCGGCGACAGGTGGAGTAATGACATGATGATGATGATGATGAGAGACAATGGATGATGATGATGGATAACATGATCACACATAAATGGAAGAACATCCATGCCATCTGCTCAAAGCGATTGGAATCCATTTCTTTAACAAAGGAAATACTGAAACACTCTTCAATATGAACAAGATTTCTGCAACTCCTTCCAACTTCTCCATCCTACAAACAAACTCACCAAAACCTCACCTCTTTCTATCTCTCCACAGGTCCTTCACTCAAAACTGAAAACATTGCTTTTTGACAAATCCTATCCTGAATCCTCCCCTTCCCCTACCTCCCTTGCCGTTTCAACTCTATACATCATCCACCTTAGCCGTCTGATTGCCTGACCTGCCTGAATCTTTGCTTTATGACCCTCTGCCTGCCGACTATGTTTTGATTAAGCACCTGCAAATAAGCTGGTTCCAAGACATTGAATTTTTGGGCACTGTAACTGTACAATTGCAAAGTTTATGATTAAGATTCTGTCATTTCCAGACACTAAGAATTTCGAGCATACCCTTGTCGAGTGACCAGACGACTGCTGCGCTCCGACTTCGACGAGTTTGTTCCAGAACGTTTCCGGGACGTTGGAGACATGACTGGCACTAAGTATAGCACTTGAGTGGATGCTGTTGAGGTACGGAAGGTTGTACGTCAGCCATCCTTCAGACGTCAGGTCGATGACGATGACCTCCTCCTCGGTCAGAAGGACCAGGGAGTGCGGATCGTCGTAGCCTAAATTAAATGAATGCAGAGATAAAGAATACGAGTGAAGTGCAAATGTTTGCACGGCTAATTATGATTTATATCTTTACCGTTGTTTGCATCACGTAATGCAACTGGGCAATTTTTGTAGCACCTTTTAAGAGACTCTCAAGCGTGCACAGCCGTCGAACAGATTAAAACTAGCATGGCATATGCTGTGTCAAGTGTGGAGGCACACATGTGCCGGAGGAAAATGCGATAGGACAGACTGTTGCATTTTAATTCACTTCAGAACTAACTTAAATGCAGAGTTTTAGAGCAACTAATTTTAAGTGTATGCATCCAATGTAGGCCTATATTACAACAATATCGAATGTATCTGTGTATTTGATTCTTCGTACAAATATTTAATGTAAGCTAATGATGCATAATTAATGGCATAATTACAATGTATTGTTGCATTTGACTCTGTACAAATATTTAATTATGGCTAATTACAATGTATTGTTGCATTTGACTCTGTAATCTATTTAATCTAGACTAATGAATGCATTTACAATCTGAAATCAGTAGTAAATTAAATCGGTGATTTGCGAGATCTGCCTTTTCTAAAACATGCGCTGCAGGTAGGACCTGCAAACAAGTGTGAATCACAAATTTTCAGTCAAACCGAATCTAGAATCAGGGTAAAAGTTCAAATTCGAATCAAATCAGTGGGTACCAGTTTGATATTCATGTAGTGTGTACTTGATAGCACAGACGTACCACAGTAACACAGTTATCAATATATAAATGTAGGTCTAATTAACTAACCTGCAGTTTAAAATCAATAAAAAATAAATTTAATTAACAGAATTAAAATAACACAAAATAATTTTTTAAATAACAACCAAGGGCTAATCATGTTTCAAATCATTTATACATAATTTTCGAATCAAATTGAATACTGCCAACCGATTCGTTTTCGAATTGAATATCGAAGCTTTGCAGGTCCCTAACTGCATGTGTGGCATTGAGATAAGCTGCACTGACCTGTTGCTCCCAATTCATCTCCAGAGCACACAACGAGAAAGTCAACCAATTTTGAGGAAAGATCGAAGACAACGTGCGTGTTGCCCTGCATGACGCTCACAGTGTGCTTGTCGCCATGGCTGGCACGTGGCATCCCTCCAGAAAATATGACAAATGGCTCCCTGCATCAAAATGAAATAACAGGTCGTTAATGTATGTATGTATGTTAATTAAGAGGAAGCACCTACACATTCTTCAGCACCTCTTTGTTATAGTATGCTCATCATGATCATCATCAGTTCCTGATACCAGCCATCTGGCGGCGATGGGTACGAATAAATGGCTTCCATTGTCCTTGGTCATTTGTCAAGTCCATTGCTACCTTAAATTACAAATTACAATTACAATAACAAGTCTTTCACTCATAGCGGTTCGACGCCATCAATGTTCTGCTGCATGGTCGAGTGTGCACTTCTGAACTATCGAAGGAGGGCAATATCAAATGCAGTTGTATTGCATCGTATAATTGAGACAATGATATGACTACAACAGCGAAGATGAGGCTGATGAAAACTGCAACATTGATGATGAAAATAATGATGATGATACTGAAACCGATCAGTCAAAAAATTAAATGGCAAATGTTGGAAATTCAAGTAATGAAAAACAGTCACTCACGGTTTAGCAGATTTCCACAGAATTTTATTGATGGCCTTACACGGAAACGGTCCTTAAAAAACAAAGATATTGCATAAGTTAATATTCATTCTGGAGATTTATATAGCGTCCCTTCAAGAAATCTACTCAGAAACGCAATAATATAGCACCAAGAAACAAAGTTGTTGCATAAGTTATAGCACCATGACAAAGCATCTCTTCTTAGGCATTTATAAAGCATAATACATATGGATAAGAAGGAGGAGGAGCAGGAGGAAGAGAAAGGGAAGGAAGCGCAAGAGAAGGAGGAGGTGGAGTAGAAGAAACTAAAGCCAGCCTGTAAAGGCAGCCATAGATATGAAGTGTTACCGACTTCATATTTCTCAGCCTTGGCCTATGAGACCTTCTCCCTTGTCACCTGAACTTCCCACTGAAAGTGTACAGTCAGTGTACTCATTACAGCTGAGTTCGATAGATGGCGCAAATGGAGTCAAAATTTAAAACAAATTTCTGCCCTGGCAGGGATCTGAACCCCCGACCTCTCGACTGACAGTCCAGCACGCTAACCACTACACTATCGAGCGCCCCAACATTCATTAGATTACTCTACTGAGAGGGAGGATTGACTGACCATATGGGGTGCTGGCCAGATCCCTTTGTCTGGTTGGCTCAACTGATGCCCAAATGATGTAACTGCCATCTGCATGAGCGCTGACGAACTCACTGCCATCGCGGAAGAATGACAAAGACTCCAGTTGCTATGGCAAAAACAATAGCAGCAGTTTAAAGCACAACAGCCAATGAGACTTCAAAATATTGTAATTGTAATTTTTTATTTAATTGAACATTTATATAGCGCCACACAGAGATTCAGAGGCGCTCCCGACCCAAGTCAGTGCTATCATTAATAAATAAAATAGACTTCAGGCGTTTCCGAAACAGAGGAAGAGAAAGACTGAGGAGCTCAAGCCGCAATTCATAAGAAAGATAAAGTTTGTTAGGGTTGCAAGGGAAGCAGCAATCTCAGTGCTATCTCTGCCCTGATGGAGATTTTAAACCCAAACCTTCGGGATGATAGTCCAGCACACTAACCACTACACTATTAGCACCCAGTTAATAACCAAACAGAATAGAATAGCACATCAATCCACAAACTTTACGTGAATTTAAGTTATGGTACAAGTCAAAAGTCACAGACATACCTGTGAAGTATTGTACGTATGTGTTGGCAAGCCATTCGAATCGTCCCACAGTATGATCAGACCTCGGTTGTAACCAATCAGGAACTTCATTTCATATGCAACAACAAAAATATAACACAATAAAATATAATACAATTGCATTGAATATTGCCCTTCTTCCAAAGTACAACCATATACGACAGAATATCGATGGCACTGAGCAATTGCAAGTTAAGGACTTCCTTAAGCGTAACCATAATCTCCAAGATTACTCGAACCCATACTCTCTATGTCAGTGCTTCCCAAAGTGGTGGTCCGCAGACTGGTGGTGGTCCGCGGACTGGTGCCGGTCAGTCCTCAGTTGCCGGTCCGCAAAGTGAGTCAAGAAACTGGTCAAATTGTCTCGGAATCAATAAATAGCTATTATATTTTTAAAAGTCATAATAAAAACACTTATTAGGCTAGCATTTAAAGGGAAATAGAGTAATAGAATTGGCTAAACATGCTTTAAATCAATTTTAATACATATTTTAGAAATTTATTTTAGGTGATTAAAAAAGAGAAATAATTAATAAATTTGGCACCAGTCCTCCTGCAGTGGGAAAATTCCTGCCGGTCCATGACACTGAAAAGTTAACCCTGCCGGTTCGTGACACTGAAAAGTTTGGAAGCACTGCTCCATGTTACTCTAACCCTCTAACAAGTGATGTCAAAGTGGTTACCTTGTCAGAGTCGGTTGGATGTTGTAGAACCTCGACTATGGTTCCTGGATTAGTTTTATAATCATCTGGTGCACTGAAAGAAAAAATAACAGAAAAATAATTCAACTGATTTCCAACCTAAATGAAAATAATCAAAACTGAAAAAAGCAATTTTAAAGACCAGTTTTTTCAATCAAAACTGACAAAGAACAAATTAAATCAAACATAAAATCTGAAGTAATTAGGCCCAATAAAGACCAAACATGAAAATCATGCATATTAAGTGAATAAATTAGGACAACTTTGGAGATTCAGTGGCAATTTAATTTCATTCAGATTATACTAGAACTGGTGAAAGAATTAATAATCTGTCAAAATGGAATAAAACTAAACAGAGAGGGAAGCTTTCCCTGTTGTTGTGATTTTATGTTGTTCATAATGAAAGACATCCCTTGCTAACTATATAACCATGCTCGGTGGTTAGATTAGAAAACTGGTCACCAAAGCCCGTTACAAACCGATGAATCATTTTACCAAAGTCCAGCCAAAGTAACAGGCTATGAAACCAACGTCAACAGTCAGTGAAACCTCATTTTTAGTCATTATCTCTTTCATTATCTCTTTTCCCGATTAGGTCAGCAAACAATGAAGCCAGTAAACAAGCCATCTTCCCATCTTTGGCCGGGACTCAGAAATTAAGGCTTCCGTGCTTCGCAACAATAAAAGTGTCAGGCATATAACTTTATGAGCCGAAAGTCCGAAGCCAAAGTGTAGCTCAGTATTAAAGTAAACCCAGTAATTACCCATTAATTTTACAGTAATTGAGGGACATTTCCGGATAAAGCTAACCTGTAGGGCAACAAGAAAAGATCTGTAAGTAGCAGCCTATGCAGTTCAGTGCAGTGAAAGGGTCCTTCCTTAATACTACAGCACTTTCACAATGACAGATACAGTCTCAACATGACATAACATAACGAGGGTTTTAAGTGGTTCAGAAGACGTTTATTCTGTGTTAGAACCACTGCAAATTAACCTGGAACGCTTCCTCTTAAAACCCGTGTCAGTGTACACTGAGACAGTTGTTGTCCTAATTTTATCATCCAAACCATTTCACAAGTCTACAACTCTTGCACTGAAGAATTTCATTCTAAGCTAGTTTGTTTCTCAAATTCCTAATAAATTCCAGCAAAACTACGCTACACTTGCATTTTAACTCTAGAATTTATTGAATTCTGTTGGACGTTTTGGTAGAAATTAACTAACACTTATGAATCAAAAACTATGTGCATTCACTTAAAAAGAAAAGGTTGATTAGGAGATATGTCCGGACAAACGAGATATGCCATTTTATGAAAAAGTGATGACTGATGTGGAATGAGATGGACTAATTTAAAGCAACTAGCACATCAAAGGCAGCTCCGAACCGCTTAATTAGCAATTTTACCAGGAACAACAGGGATGAGGGAAATCATTATTACGGACCACTAATTTGAATATCAGACATTATCAGCCTGTCCGATAATAATAGGAGACAAATCACCCTTCAATCAGTTCAAAGCAATCAGAGCAAATTAACTAAATTCAGAACAAAAATCACAGAACCTGTTCCAGACATGTGACCTAAATGAGTCATATAGCAGACCATCATTAGAATAGTAAATAATGGTTGTTGGCTTTTATCATTGATGTTGCTGCCTGTCAATGTTATTTTAAATTGTTTATCTGAAAATACATGTATTCCCAAAGAGGAACCTCAAGTTACTATCGAAATAATTATTATATTTGTTGATTGATAAAAAAAACCTGATAGACCCACCGCTATTAGCTACATTGTGAAAGAAAAAAAAACTATGAATAAATACTAGTGAGATGTTCTTATTTGGGGGATAAAATGAGATTGATCTACTCAGAGTATAGGTCTAAGATTATTTTTCCCCAAACTTAATAAATTTACCTCAGAGAGAGTGTATGCAATTCTATAAAGAATGTTTGATGAGATGACCTATTTATTGAGGATAAATAAGACGATCAAAAGATTGCCACTACCACCTGAACTGGATTTACACGACTTAAACAGAATCTTTAGTCGAAAATCATTCATAATTATAATTAATTATCTAATGTACATACACCAAAGTGCAGATAGGCAGCTGGTTTAATAAAGAATATATTTACTTACTTACTTCACTGTGTGTTCAAGCAAGCCAGTCAGCCACAAGATGGCCACTGTGTACTGGACCGGAAACTGATTTATGCTTATGGTCATAGCAATCAGCCACAGCTCACAAATAGTCTCTCTTGCAATTAGCCTTAGGTCAACACTTAGGAATAGAATGCCAGTAAATTAATTAATAATTAATAATTGTCAGTAATAACAATTGTTCCGATTCAAGTACTGACGTCTAGCACATAAATCTCTCATTATTCATTCATTCAAATAATTTATATAGCGCCACTTCAAGATTCCTACTCAGAGGCACTCCATATTCCACATTAATTCAATAGCAGAAATAGACTCCATTTCAATGTCTATATCATTTCATAACCATCCAGTGATTCAAAACAGTTGCATTTCATTGAACCCTCCTCAATTAGGGCCAAACATCAGTGACGATTCGTTACTATTTAGTAATAGCAATAATAATAATATTAATATGAATATGAAACAATATAATGTAAGAGTCATAGGTCACCAGACATCAGTCAGTTCATTTTTTCCTGGTATATGTGTGTTTGCATGGCCATTCTGTATGTCAGTGTGTGTGTGTGTGTGTGTGTGTGTGTGTGTGTGTGTGTGTGTGTGTGTGTGTGTGTGTGTGTGTGTGTGTGTGTGTGTGTGTGTGTGTGTGTGTGTGCACATGTGCATTTGCATGTGTGTGCCAAGCAGCCTGCCTGTGTTCGTGGTTTCATCAACAATATTTGTGCTCAGTAAGCCGACGCTACAATAATAATAATAATAATAGAAAAAAAATTACCAACATTAGCCAAAATAATAATAAAGGCAGATAGGCATACGTAAATATAAACCAATGACACTAAAGAAGACTGTATAAATGATTTCCTCCACGTGCCAACTCTGTCAACATTTCACCAATTTGTGTTCCATTTCCAGGGCAAAGCTCAACCATCTTGCCACACTGTATGTATCCACCATATTGCCACCTTGCACCAACCATGTTTCCACCATTTTTCACCATGTACCCAGCATGTATCCACCATGTTTCTCCACCATGCATCCACCATGTTACTCCACCATGCATCCACCATGCATCCACCATGTTACTCCACCATGCATCCACCATGTTACTCCACCATGCATCCACCATGCATCCACCATGCATCCACCATGTTTCTCCACCATGCATCCACCATGCATCCACCATGCATCCACCATGCATCCACCATGTTACTCCACCATGCATCCACCATGTTACTCCACCATGCATCCACCATGCATCCACCATGTTACTCCACCATGCATCCACCATGTTACTCCACCATGTTACTCCACCATGCATCCACCATGTTTCTCCACCATGCATCCACCATGCATCCACCATGTTTCTCCACCATGCATCCACCATGTTACTCCACCATGCATCCACCATGCATCCACCATGTTACTCTGCCATGCATCCACCATGTTACTCCACCATGCATCCACCATGTTTCTCCACCATGCATCCACCATGCATCCACCATGTTTCTCCACCATGCATCCACCATGTTACTCCACCATGCATCCACCATGCATCCACCATGTTACTCTGCCATGCATCCACCATGTTACTCCACCATGCATCCACCATGTTACTCCACCATGCATCCACCATGCATCCACCATGTTACTCTGCCATGCATCCACCATGTTTCTCCACCATGCATCCACCATGTTACTCCACCATGCATCCACCATGCATCCACCATGTTACTCTGCATGCATCATGCATCCACCATGTTACTCCACCATGCATCCACCATGCATCCACCATGTTACTCTGCCATGCATCCACCATGTTACTCCACCATGCATCCACCATGTTACTCCACCATGCATCCACCATGTTACTCCACCATGCATCCACCATGTTTCTCCACCATGCATCCACCATGCATCCACCATGTTTCTCCACCATGCATCCACCATGTTACTCCACCATGCATCCACCATGCATCCACCATGTTACTCTGCCATGCATCCACCATGTTACTCCACCATGCATCCACCATGTTACTCCACCATGCATCCACCATGCATCCACCATGTTACTCTGCCATGCATCCACCATGTTTCTCCACCATGCATCCACCATGTTACTCCACCATGCATCCACCATGCATCCACCATGTTACTCCACCATGCATCCACCATGTTTCTCCACCATGCATCCACCATGTTACTCCACCATGCATCCACCATGTTACTCTGCCATGCATCCACCATGTTACTCTGCCATGCATCCACCATGTTACTCCACCATGCATCCACCATGTTACTCCACCATGCATCCACCATGTTACTCCACCATGCATCCACTGAGCTCAGCTAATAAAAATTACTAGCACTGTTTAACTAGTATACGTGAAAGAAAAACTTTAGAATTTACTGTGCAATGACTGCATCCTGTTGAATCGTTTTTTCCGTCAGTTTGAATGAAAGGATGTCAACAAATCGTATACTTCCACCATCCACACCCAATAACAGCTGTTCACCATTTGACGTCACGCAGCTGGCGTGTATTGTCTTGAAGTTGCTACAGAACAAAACACTTAACATTTGAAAAACGCAACACAAACAATTGTTTATTTATGTATACAGGCCATAGTGCTGTATACATTGCTTTTTAAGAACCTTTGAAAGTTGCTGTAATGTTCAGGCTTGTGAACGAAACTACAGCAATTTTCTCAGCTGAGACAGAGACAGTAGTGTGGTTTTGAGACCATAGTGTGGTTTTGAGGCAAAAGTGTGGTTTTGAAACAATAGGGTGGTTTTGAGACAATAGTGTGGTTTTGAGGCAATAGTGTGGTTTTGAGACAATAGTCTGGTTTTGAGACAATAGTGTTGTTTTGAGACAAAAGTGTGGTTTTGAGACAATAGTGTGGTTTTGAGACCATAGTGTGGTTTTGAGGCAAAAGTGTGGTTTTGATACAATAGTGTGGTTTTGAGGCAATAGTGTGGTTTTGAGACAATAGTCTGGTTTTGAGACAATAGTGTTGTTTTGAGACAAAAGTGTGGTTTTGAGACAATAGTGTGGTTTTGAGACCATAGTGTGGTTTTGAGGCAAAAGTGTGGTTTTGATACAATAGTGTGGTTTTGAGACCATAGTGTGGTTTTGAGACAATAGTGTGGGTTTTGAGACAAAAGTGTGGTTTTGAGACAATAGTGTGGTTTTGAGACAATAGTGTGGTTTTGAGACAATAGTGTGGTTCTGAGACAATAGTGTGGTTTTGAGACAACAGTGCGGCTTTGAGACAATAGTGTGGTTTTAAAATCGTAGGACAGCCACAGCCGTCTGTTAAAAGAAGTTGTCCATGCCTGCAATAGGTTATAGAATTGAGATGCAGGCGGGAAATGCCATGACATCACTGGTTGATCACAATGCCATCAGCCTTCCTTAGGCCCATGACACACCATCACAATCGTAATCATAATCTTGAGTGAAAGACCTGTGGAGGGATAGCAACAGGTGAGGTTTTGGTGAGGTTTTGGTGAGTTTGGTGAGTACTGACCTGCTACCACTTGCCAGGCTCTTGACTAAAGCGATCGTTGATGGTTGTCCTGCCTCTGCTTCACTAATCTGCCACAGATGGACAGATCCATCGGAACAGACGGTCACTAGTCGACCCTATAACAGAAAACAACAAAGCTATACATATGACGATTAACGGACCACAAGAACAACACATTCAAAACGAAGAACAAGCAGACATAATCTCATCTAATATGTACTGTACTTTGAATGCATGTATAATGCATGCATGTATCTATGTATGCAAGTATATATGATTATATATGTATGTATGTATGTATATATGTATTTATGTATGTAAGTATGTATGTATGCATGTAATGTAACAGAATACTTGTATGTATCTGGCTACTCGTAAAGCATCTTTTAAGAATTTCACAAGGGCATCAAACAGTTTATCTAGCAGATCGCAATGGATGCGACTTAAGATCTATACATATGTATATGTGTATGTACGTATCAGTGTATTTATGTATGTTTGTAAGTAAGCATGCATGACATGAATGTATGTATCTATCTGAATATTACTACATCTGACACCTTTGAAAAGCCTCTCAAAATCTATGGATCATGGCTATTAACAGCATCTTAAGTTGGTGGTCAGTCCTCTCCCTCGCCATCTCATCTTCCCACTGACAGTGTCAGTGTACTCGTTGTAGCTGAGTTGGCTAAGGGGCGCAAGTGGAACAGGAATCTCAAACCAAATTTCTACCCTAACAAGTGCTCATACATACATACATTTATGTCTTCACAACACTGCCAAATATAACAAATTCCTTACAGGCAGCTTCAAATGAAATAGATAACCACAGTAACATTAGCCTCTTGAGACCTTAAAGGCTTCCAACTAAATGTAACACATCTGATCTTGTTGGTTCTTAGTTTTTTTACAAGGCATAAGCTGAAGCATGGGGTCCTATATATAGGGTTATTATACAGAGGTCCTTGGCTAAAGTTAGCTAGTGCATGGTCTTTTTTCCTCATACCCTCATCTTACCAGCCCACATGAAAGCCATCTCGGGGATTTAAATAATTACTTTTCGATTACATGTAGAACTGATTTTCGTGCTTCAAACTCAATTTTATTTCCACCATGTAGCATTTTATTCAATAAAAAGCTTCTAATTACTATTTCAGTTACAACTTAGAAGATCAGTCCCTTAAGCTAGCCATGAGGCAGTCAAGGGCATGATGCGTCAGTGTCTTCGCTTTTCTTAGCCTCGGCATATATGAGGGAAGCATGATCTTTCTTTTGCAACTGTCAACTGAGGTCAAACCAAGACAAAAGAAGTTCACAAATGAACTAATTACCAGTTCTGAAAGTACCAATTGATAGCTTAGTGATTATGAAACAGCTAGATATATAATTTGATTGTGTCTCACAGCCACTCCTTAACAACGGAGCAGTCAAACAAAACAAGGCCTGTTGCTTTTGTCTACAGAGATCCATAGGTTTTGTTCTCTAATAGCCTGATAGGGAAAAGACATCCCTAAGAAGGACGGATATCCGGCCACGAGTTCCAAATAAGCTGGAACAAGAAACCAACTACAAGTCTGGAGAAGTCACTGAAAAAGTTGTACTGGTATCTGTGGTGCATATTTGGATATATGTGTGTATTCAAATTGCTCATGCGCTTCGGCGTGAAACTCCAACTTGCATGAATAGGCAATCTGGTAGGGGCGCTATAACAAGTGTTCAAATACAATACAATACTGTTAACTTGCATGGACTTTAAAGTTTATTTGTGGAGCATATTTGGATCTATGTGTGTAAGTCAACTACTGTCAAGTTGCATGGACTTTAAAGTCAGTAAATCCGAGTCTTGGGAATGTTTTTATAACTAAACTATCGACACTGTTCTCAAACCTTATAAATCCGGTCTGCATATAAACAAATCCCAATATGTACAGCAGTTCATAAATATATGTTAAGTAAAACCAGGAGTTGGATGAACGATGAAAACATGGTATTAATGCTAAATTATTGCAGTAACATTAGAAGTCAGATGAGCATATTTATAGCAGAAGTAGAAGTTGGATGAGTGATAAAACCGTGGTATTGATGCTAAATTATTGCAGTAAAACTAGAAGCTGAATGAGCGATCAAAATATTTATAGTAGAAGTAGAAGTTGGATGACAGATGGAAGTATGTTATACTAGAAGTAGAAGTTGGATGAGCGATAAAACAAGCCTAAAATATGTTGGATTTTGGTATATGTCTCCGGTCTGCACTGTGATAGTAGCACTTGTGTCCAGCCCCGTAGGCTTCATTTAACATCTGTGCCCCAGATGTTATTGGCCTGAATTTTTCTTAAAGAGGGAGGAACCTCTAATGAATGGGTTCTCAGGGTATCTGATCTAAATAGCACAACTCCAATCCACATTCCTAGCATGAAGTAAATAATTTCAAAAGTAAACTAAATACCGATACAACTTCTGTTTTATTGCCACATCATTGATATTACAGAAGATACGACATATTGGTCTGCAAAGAGGATCACGGGAGGTCATTGAGGTCAGCCTGGTCAGGTCACGAAATGTAGGTCAAGATATATATCCTTTATGAGGTTCATCATCATCATCATCAGCTCCTGATGTCAGCCATTTGGCGGCGATTGGTACGAACAAATGACCTCCATTGTCCATGGTCATTTGACAAGTCCATTGCTCGCTTTAGTGTTAGCCCAATTGATGTTATATCCTCATTGATATTATCTATCCAGCATAGTCTTGGTCTGCCTCTGTTTCCTTTTCCTTCGAATTCTTGCATGTGATGCATTATGAGGTTACTGTTCGATAAAGCCAAGACGAGAGTGTGGCTTCAAGCTATGGCCATGAGAAGGGGCTATAAACAGGACCCGTGAAAAATGTAGGATCAAACCATAAGGATAATTGGACGTTAGCCAGGTAGAAACTGTGGGGTTAAGCCCTGAGGATAATTAGGGATTAGGCAGCCATTCCAAGCAAAGCTGGCTGATCGTCATAACATCCAATATATTGCATTATCTGAACTAAATCACCAATCACCTCATAAGTGTACCTTGAAATTATATAATCTTGTTGACACTTTTGAAATATATATAAAGCCACTTTGAGACATAAATAGTTTAAAAAGGCCATTCATAGTCGTAAACTCTAAACTTCTAAATCAGCACTTGAAAGCCAAGTGCAGTGCACCAGCTTATTCACGAGAGCTGCGTGGAGTCAGAGGGGTAGTCTAAAGGGTAGTCAAAATGAGGTCCAAGTCCGGTTGCCAGGGGGTAAGAGGGGGCAGAGTAGCTGTTACAATGTGTGTAGTTTTAGTTGAGAATAGGAAGGTGGAGGATCAGATTCATTCACTCATTCATTGAATTTATATTGCACCTCTTCCAGATATCTACTCAGAGACGCCCTCTGTGCTAGCCTATTATGATGATAGGTGTCATTTACAAACAGAAATATTACATCAATTAGCAAAACAACGCACCGTAACCAACCAACGGATTCCCGTCGACAGCTGAAGATGGCATGGATGTTCAGAGTCTCTGGGCCAGATGAGTCTCAGATGAGTCAGGGTATGAATTCTTGAGCAGATGAGACTTCAGTTTTGAGTGGAAAGCCTGAGGCGTGATAGATAGAGAAGCCCAAGACAGATGATGGTGGGTGATTGGCAGTGATAGTGGAGGAACCGAAAATTTGCGGAATTCAGGAGAAAAATCGTTCCAGAGACATGGAGGTGCAGTGTGGGCAATAGCTCACTTGGAAAACTTGAGTAGTGAATGGGGGAGGGTGGGGGTCGAGAAAGACTGAGACAAGAGGATGATTGGGTACAGTGGGTTGGACATTGCATAAATGTTTCTTGTAACAGAGTGGCTGTTCAATGTAAATTGGTTAAACCAATGGGAAAACATCATTCACCCCCACAAGCTCCTATACCTTCACTATGTATCCCTGTGGTAGAACCAGTCGTCCACAGAAAGGGCAGAATCAGGGTGACACAGGGTGAATCCATTCATTCATTTAATTCATTTAGGATATTTATATAGCGCCCCTTCAAGATTTCTACTCAGAGGCGCTCCCAACTATAGTGCGGACACTGAATCGGAGTTTCACGCTGAAGCGCATGAGCAATTGTGAGTGAAGGACTTGCCCAGGGTCCTACGCGGTGGCTTGAGGTGGATTCGAACCAGCAACCCTCCGGCTGCAAGGCACCGAACATACCTCTACACCACCGCGCCCCAAATGAATTTAAGACAGGCAATTTAGGCAGACAAGCAATGGTGCAAAATCGCTTACATGGTACCCTTAATTAAAAGATATCCATCACGCAAGTCACTGCCTGGGCGAGAAGCCAGCAACATCAGCCAATACACACGATCATTGTTTTCCCTAATTTAATCAGCAATTCAATCAGCAATTTTCGTAAAAAGGCAATGCACAATTTATTTTCTTCATTGCAACATTGCTTAAGCACCAGATATGATACGATTGGACTGAAGATGAATTATCCAACTAGAATGACAACAATAATTACTTGGCCTTTTTATCCAACAAAAACTTGTAAAACACAATGCATCCCACAAAAAAGCTGCAAAATTTAATTTTCTCTCAAGTTCTCCCAAACTTAGAATTCCTAATGTAACCATAGAGCAGCGGCATGTCATACTTGCAGAGCTACACGTACAGTAGTCTTTTACTTTTTAAAATTGCAGGGGTGATATTCTGTCTGGAACTCAGCAAGCACGACAGTTGGATATCTCAGTTAAAATTTAATGTGTCTGAATAGGTTCAGAGGCAATACCAGTTCAACACTTGCAGAAGGAAGATGAGGGGCAAAAGGAGGAGGACGAGGAGAAGGAGGAAGAGGAGGAAAAGGAGACGGAGGAGAAGAACGAGGAGGTAGGAGGACGAGAAGAAGGAGGAAGAGGAGGAGCAAGAGGAGCAGGAGCTAGGTCTTCTGTAAACAGATATCAAGCAGAATCCGCATGACGTCCTAGGCTGCACCCACCCGCCCTGGAGAGAATCCATCCAGCCAGACAGACAAATGTGTGACTCCTTCGTTGCTGACAGTCTAAGGGAATTTAAGGAATTCTCTCCCGTCTGTCTCGTAGCATCATAAAAAGTTGCAAAGACATCTGATAAAATCAACGAGAAAACTCCCCACATCATCTCCAGTTGACTTAGAACCTCGTTTACACCACAGAGGGATCAAGTTTTGCAAATTCCAATCAAGGGCAGACCCACAGATGCTGACCTTGACTACCACCCCTCCCTCTCCCCCATCTAATGCAGACGTCTATTGCAGATGAAATCCCACAAAAGGATTGCCTTGTATCTTCAGCATACATTCAGTTCATTCATATCAATGTCTCCAATGGCATACAATTACAGTAGCCGATTGTAGGGTGTGGCCGATTGTCATTTTTGCCGATTTCCGAATCCCGGATGTTATCTGGATAGTTGGCCTGCTTTTTTGCCTAATCCGGAATTGATCTGATTAATCGGCAATAATTATTTTTATTTGGTTCTATGCACTGTTTGTTACTCTGCAATCACATAAATAAATTCACAAAATTTTTTGTCCTCGCACGATGTAATTCAAACGAATTTTATTATTTATAAATTTATTATTTATTATTTATAAAACTATGTTTTACACGGACTTTCATTGATAAAGATTAAAGATTATTATCGCAGGATGTCGCCAAATCAGGTTACTTTTTGTATTAGTGGAAAAAAATTGTTTTTGGTCTAAACTATTACTTCTTCAATTGGTATTTGGATCAGTAGTGCTGGGATGTGCCAAATTTGATTAATCGATCTAGGGCCAAAATTGGACACAAACCAATTTCCGAATCAAGATTCAGCCACGCCATAGCTGATTGGTTAAAGCACTCCCCTTGAAACCTGAAGAAGAAGAATGAGAACAGCAGTCCCGTAAGCTAGCCCTGAGGTAGCCATGGGTATAAAGTGTTAGCGACTTCATTTTCTTAGCCTCGGCATATGATGGTGAGTGGCCAGTCCTCTCCCTCATCATCTCATCTTCCCACCGACAGTGTATGGTCAGTGTACTCATTAAAGCCGAGTTGGCTAGAGGCGCAGGTGGAGCAGAAATCTCGAGCCAAAGGTCTGCCCAGGCGGGGATTTGAACCCAAGATCAACAGTCCAGCACACTAACCACTACACCATCGAGCACCCTTGTAACCTGAAAAAGACGGTTACTGTTTAGGAACCTTGTGTGCCTCCCTGTGTCTCTTTCTCTGCCTGTCACATTCTGTCTCTTTTGTTCCCTTTTTCTATGTCTGTCTGTGTGTCTTTCTCTCTCATTGCCTACCATTTATGTCTCTCTCTTTCCCTGTTTCTATGTCTGTGTGTCTTTCTCTCTCATTGCCTGCCACTCTGTCTCTTTCTTTCTCCCATTTCTCTTTCTCTCCTATTTACAGAGACCTAGGCCAATATAATAGATCTCTCTAGTACTCTCCTCCTCCCTGAACATCGCCACAATGAATTCCATTAGGCTTGACAAACGTGGGACTTTTATTTCCTTTGTTATCCCTGGACAACCTCTACGACACAATGCACGGCTCCTGAATAAGTCGATGTAAACTAAGCTTTTAAGTAGTGCTTTAGAAACCTGGAGATTACGATTACACCACAGACTGTTAAAGGTATTCTAGCACGAGTTCAAAGAGATGATGACTGAAGCTTAACATACAGACATCGTTCTGAATACTAAATACCAAACTTTCCATTCATTCACGCAAGTAGGTAGGTAGGTACGTAAGTAAATAACTAGGTAGGTAGGTATGTAGGTAAGCAAATAAAACTAAGTAAGTAAGTACGTAATAAGTAACATGCTGGCACGAAGATCAGAAGGACACGGGTTCGATACTTGCTAGCCCCATAAGGTTTTTCTCAGCCTTCCACTCGCCAGACAGCATTGGTAAAATGAACAGTAGTACAGATGGGTGCCTTGCAGGCTGCCATACAGTTAAATTCGACTCCTGTTAAACTTGTCATCATCAGTTCTGTTACTGCTAAATCACGTAATCATACTGCAGTTTGTCAGTTTGAATTGGATAAACGAATTTATAAGTAAGTAAGAAAGTAAATAAGTAAGTAATTAAGTAAATAAGTACATGTCTTACCTGTCCAGGCAGGAATTTGATCTGTGTAACGCCAACCGATCCTGGATGCTGTCCATAGAACTCAACTCCTGGTGCACCATGACTGTGTTTCTCAAAATTAAGGATATATACAACACCGCAAGATCAGTAGACATAATTTTATAACACATTGAAAAATGGTTTATATAAAGATTGTTGCTCTAAACAGAGAAAAGTAAATTTCAAATTAGACAATGAACTACACATGGACACAATGGACAGATGAAATCAATTGACTGCATATTGCATAACTTAGTCTGTTAAAATCAAAGGACAATCCATTTCAGGGCATTGGGGACACAGCTGTAGCAACTTCCTCTTCTTGACCTTGGCAAGCTCTGTCTGTCTGTCTGTCTGCCTGTCTGTCTCTCTCCTTTCCCTGTCTCTCTCTCCCTCCTTCTCTCTCTCTCTCTTTCTCTCTCTTTCTCCTCTCTCTCTCTCTTGCTGTCTCTCTGTCTGTTTCTGTTTCTGTTTCTGTGTCTCTGTCTCTCTCTCCTATGTAAATGATTGTACAGGCTTTCAACAGCGGTCATATGGTCTTGACCCTGCTCATTTGTCAATTAATCGATAGGGTGAAATCCTTTACCACCGCTGCCCATTTTGAATGGGTGCCACATCATTTATACCTGTGTGCGGTCACAGAACGGAACGTCCTAGCCTAAGATGCAAACCTTTCAAATCAGCCATGACTGATATGTGAACTGGCCAGTGTTCAACCCCCTAGTCTTTTTTAGGATCCCATAGTAAAGTCTACATTTCACACCCAAAATGCTGATAAATCAATGTTAACCCCCGTTATGTATGTATGTATGTATGTATGTATGTATGTATGCGCACTTGTTATAGCACCCTTCAAGATTTCTACTCAGAGGCGCTCCCGACTACAGCGCGGACACTGAATCGGAGTTTCACGCTGAAGCGCATGAGCAATTGCGAGTGAAGCACTTGTCCAGGGTCCCTACGTGGCGGCTTGAGGTCGATTCGAACCCGCAACCCTTGTACAATTCCCATACTGGAGCTGGCCTGGCATCCTCACGCATTGGACATGCGCTAACAAATGTAGCTAACCGGGCCAGAGCCTATGCATTCTCATCTTTTTCTGTGCCACAAGCAGATAGATTCCAACAGAATTTTTACGAGTTTCAGTCGACTTCTCCTGTCAAAAGCTCCTCAGATAACAAGGGATCAGTCCGTTCAGTATCAGCGGGTGCAGGGCTTCTTCACCCTCCCAGCCTTAACAGACCAGCTGCTCCCTTCCCACACTCCACAGACCACTCCTCTACCATCCTATCTACCACCAGCAGAAGACCCAGTTAACCAACTGGTAGACAAGTTCGTTATCTAGACCAGTGCTTCCCAATCTTTTCTGGCCACAGAACCCTTTTGATCGGAAAATTTGTTGACCAAACCCCAACCTAAATAAAACATGTTATGGAATATATGCATGGCGTCTGTGAAACATGTATGCCAATAGGTAGGTTTAATATTAATAAAAGTTATCGGGGTATATAGAGTTTTAACCCACAAAATTATAGATTAGAAATTATTTTAAGTGAAGTTTCCCTTTAGATACGATATGATACGATGACGGAACCCTTGTCTCCAACTCAGAATCTGATTTCTAATGTAACACCACATTCAAACGACACTTAAGGCCTATCCAATTTGTTCGCGGCACCCTTGTCTTCTACTCACGAAACCCTAGGGTTCCACAGAACACACTTTGGGAAATGCTGATCTAGACCCTTCAACTAGGAAAACAATTAAAAAATATCTTCTAGAGACGAAACTCGTTGGTTTTTTCATCAACATCCCAAAGACTCGATCCCTAGTGCACCTAGTTTTGGCACAAAATGAAAAACGAAATCAAGTACTTTATCAATAACAGATAACTCAACGTCAGTCCAGTCAAGGCCCTCGTAAGTCATCAATCATTGGGCAAAACACCAAAGCAAATATCTTGTCAATATCAGATAACACAATGCCAGTTTGCTTCACTCCAAAAGCAATCAATTTAATGTCCAAACGATACTTGGAGTGCACAGGGCACAGTTGGAGGGATCAAAATCGAAAGGAATTGAAAAAGTCAGATTTCAATCAATCAATCAATCAGTCAAAATTTATATAGCGCCCCTTAAAGTTTCTACTCTGAAGATTTGATGAAGAAATGTGATGAAACGTGTACTTGAAGAAGAAATCTGACCAAGTAAAACGTTTGATACAATCTAATAGGTACTTGATGAAATAATGAGACCACACACATTGGATACAATCTAACATGTACTAGATAAAGAAATGTGACCATGTACAATGCTTCATACAATCTAGCATGTACTTGAAAAAGAAATGTGACCATGTACAAAGTTTGATATAACTACGGATATGTCAATTCACAATTTACTACTTTTAAACAGCTTTAATTTAACAATACCCGACATGAATGAATAAAATACCGGTACTTTCAAAGTGGTACTCAGATCATTCAAACAATCCAACGAAACTAATTAAAATCAATTTACAAATTTTAAAGTACCCATTCATCAAACCACATTTATAAATCGAACTATAAACAGCATCCAGCACTTGCTACAAACAAATAGAACAAGACAAGGAAGGATAATTAATGTAAAGACACAGGTCTGAATTGTTGTAAAAACTCTGAGAAAGTTTTTTAAAGCTACATAAAATGTCCCCAGATGAAAGAAACTAGGAAAGCTTGATAAATACTGCATCTTCAACTGCAGACTGTTTGTTTATACACTAAAAATCTAAGTTACTTCCTAAATGCAGAACGGATGTTGGTGATTTGGTGATGAATATTAGTCCTAGAATGGTTCAGACAGAAGCCAAGAAACCCAAGATACCCGTAGCTCTCCTCCTCTATGCAACATCCAACCGCATCCAGTGCACCAGAAATCTAAACAATGGATTCTATTGTTTACATATCTGTGACGCTTTTTTCACCACAGAAACATAAATGAAGTCGCGACTGTTCGAAATCAAAGCCTTTGAGTTACGCAAACGCCGACTTACATCGGATCTGCTAGGAACATCTAACCATCAAGAATAGATCAGAGAATAACAAAGGCTTGCTTTCAGAACACACGAACCATGAATTTCAGATTACAACATTCGATATACATATACATACATACATACATACATAATATATATCATCATCATCATCAGTTCCTGACGCCAGCCACTTGGCGGCGATGGGTACGAATAAATGATCTCCATTGTCCTCGGTCTCTTGTCAAGTCCATTGCTCCCCTTAGTGTAAGACCAAGTGATGTTATGTCTTCATTTATATTGTCTATCCAGCGTTGTCTTGGTCTGCCTTTGTGTCTTTTTCCTTCAAATCTTGCTATAATATATATATATATATATATATATATATATATATATATATATATATATATATATATATATATATATATATATATACATACATATATATATCGACTTAATCTGTGCCTTGGTTTTTTTTTTACGGTGGTAGAATATGTGTCCTACCGACCAATCCCTCCTCCTTTTCGAGGATTGGGACAGGTACAAGTAACAAGCAAGGGTTTGGCAGTAGAGGGCAGATTCTACTGGTGGTAAAACATAGAGGACAAGAAATCGATTGCATCATGTCATAATTATCTAAATAGCCTCACAGTAATTTATGAAGTGCATCCTTTACAATGTTATTGTTTGGTGTAAGGGCTATTGGTAGGCTGATATAGTTATCTGTTTGCGTATTTACGTCCAATAATTTGACTAGTTTGACTAATAGTCAAACAGAAATAAATTCAAAGAAGAACTGAATTGTTTCAATTGTTAGTAACTGGTAATTGTAGGTGCACCTAAATCAAGCCATAATCCAGAAGTTTAGCCTATGGTGGCATAAGGGTCGGAACAAAATGAACAGAAACAGGGAGACGGAGAGACAGACAGACAGACAGATGGATAGACAGACAGAGTGCAAGAGAGAACAAGAGAGAGCGAGAGAGAGAGACAGACAGACAGACAGACAGACAGACAGACAGACAGATGGATAGACAGACAGAGTGCAAGAGAGAACACAGAGAGCGCTGAGAGAGAGAGAGAGAGAGAGAGAGACAGCAGAGAGAGAGAGAGAGAGAGTAGAGAGAGAGAGCGAGAGCGAGAGCACAGACAGACAGACAGACAGAGACAGACAGACAGACGAACAGTTTGATCTTCCCACCCACAGTGTACGGTTGGCGTACACATTGTAGCTGAGTTTCTTAGGGGGCACATAAGTCCAGCAGAAATCTTGCAACATAGTTGTAGCCCATAATTTATACAGTGTTGCTTAACCCTTTATAAGCGAGAAGCGCCCAGAGCAGGCACAGTTAATATAAATACATATTATGTATAGGTAAGAGAAAGTAATCAAGCATATAATATTGTTGAACTGAAATCAGTAAAAAAGTAAGTGGTGGCAATATATATGCCACTAGCTGTTTGGGGTACACGATGACGTGGCAACATACTTGCCACTAGCTGTTCAGACACCCCAAATAATTGTAGACTGGTACCCTGTTTTGATTTTTGTGTGCTAAAAAGGGTTAAACAGTATCTGGTAGTGACATCTTGTGAATCCACATGCATTAGGTTAGTGACAAAATACTGTACATTAGTTGTTTAGTATACCGCATGAAAGTGATGTAGTGGCAAATATATTGCCTCTCGCTTATAAAGGGTTAATGTAATTATGATTTTACTGAATGTAGTCAGTTAAAAATACAAAAACGCAAAAAGGATACACTCTGATGTCACCCGATTTCGTTCCAACTGCAAGCAGCCGCAGTTTCGGATCATAAGCCAAGGCAGATGGCTTACTGGGAAATCCATGACCAACACACTGGCAACAAAAATAACACATCATTATCACTACCATCTTCATCATCATTATCATCATCATCAGCAGCATAATCATCACAAGCATCAGCTGCAGCAACATCATAATACTCATCAACATCACAGTAATCTTTACCAGCATCATCATCATCATCATCATCATCATCATCATCATCATCACCACCAGTATCATCATCATCATCATTATCATCATCATCATAACCATCATTATTATCACCATGATGATGATCATCATCATCATCACCAGCATCATCACCATCATAATCATCACCAGCATCATCAGCATTAAATATGAAAACCTGTGCACGTATTGCAAAACATGATAACTGTAATTACAATCGTAAATTTGCAAAAGAGAACTGAATCCAAGGTGTAAGGTTATAACGATGTGTAAAGAGATGGAGATATGACTTCAGTCTCTAATTACCCAGAATAATTGTTCTTACAGTTGCATATAGTTTCTGATAATGTTGGATACAACATGACAACTGACATAATGGAAAAACTTAGCATAAGTTAAAGACTACCACTGATCAAATAAAACCTGTGCTGTTCACAAAAGAATGACAATATATTCATCAATATACTAACTGATTAATGGCTGATGTAAATAGGGCAACCCTGATAGCGGAACCATATGTTCCTTCCTTTGGGTTTACCCATTGACACCCTGTATACGATTGCATAAACTATGTGCCTGTATTAATACCATGGTGGTCAATAAATATATTGATTGATTGATTGATTGAATACTTCAGGGCACGAAAGCTATATGTATCATGCATTTACGGATGCTTCAGACTCTAAGTTCTAATTCTAATCGATTAGCAAATTTCAATACCTAATTCTAATCGATTAGCAATTGAATTAATTGAGCCCACCTCTGCTTGAGAGTGCTCAACCCTCTCACCCTCTCTCTTGCCTCACTTCCTCCTATCAGTTTCAGGATTCATAAATAATTCATCCAGCAAAATGAAAGAGGATTTCTAGCACATTTCGAATTCCTGCCCTTAACCATCAACATCGGTCGAGTCTTTGGCCCCAAACTCATTCAGGACACATACACAATGGCTCGTTGATCAGTAAAACAGTATCATCTGCCTCTGTCCCGTTTCAAGGGTTGACTACTTGAGCTTCCAATTTCCTTTATAAATTCCGGCGGCCGAGCAAAAACAGAGCAGTACATTGAGTACAATGAGTACATATAGTTCATTGCCAGTAAAGTGTTAACCTATATTGAATGACTGACTATCTGTCTGACGACTGACTGAGTGGCTGGCTTATTGACTGATTGAATGACCGTGACTCATTTATCTTATGGCATTATGATTTTTTAAATTAATTTCCAGATCTTTAAAATCAATCTCATTAATTTTAAAATAAATTATTATTATTATTATTATTATTATTATTATTATTATTATTATTATTATTATTATTATTATTATTATTATTATTATTATTATTATTATTATTATTATTATTATTATTATTATTATTATTATTATAACACGAATTTACATGATGCCTATCTAATGCTTATCTATGTCCAATGTACGTAGGTTATATATTACTATTACTATCGTCATAGTCGTCATCATCATCATCATCATCATCATCATTATTATTACCATTATTATTATAAAAATCTGTAAACCATACAGAAGGGGTTAAATGTGTCATGTGGATAAAGACTTTTGAAGATTTCAATGCACATGAGACAATCTCCAAGTTTCTTATTACCCGAAACTGTCACTGGATAAAGGCCTATATATGTTGCAACCACGTCTCCGAGAAAGTATCATAACCACGTCTCAGTTGGTCGACTTCCTTATGGCTTGGCAACATTGGGCTACATTGTGATTAGCAAATAATGATGCTAATTCATTTAGGTTTTAGTTCAAACAGTTGTTTTCACCTACGGTTGTCTTATTTATAAGTGACATACTCAGTTTGTGTGGCACACCTATTTCATGTGACATACTTATTTTCATGCAATTTTCCTAGTCTGTGTAAGGGGTCATCCATCAATTATGTCAACAAACTTTAGGCAGTTTTTGACTCGCCTCCTTTCTCTCCCCTTGTCAACAACTGTCAAACATTCAAGGACCCCCAATAAATTATCACAAATAATCCCCTCCCAAAAAATTTCCATGACTCTAGCTGATGTTAGATTATTTTTGAAATTGTATAAAAAATTCCATGACTCTAGCTGATGTTAGATTATTTTTGAAATTGTATAAAAATTTGCCTAATTAAAGGTGTAATATTCAGTGTGATTCTCCTTACAGATTTTATTTTAGTTATAGTTACAGTTATAGTTAATGGTTTTTATTTTAGTTATAGTTATAGTTATAGTTAGTATAATTTTTAGTTATAGTTATAGTTATAGTTAATGGATTTTTATTTTAGTTAATTTTAGTTACCACTTAGTTACAATAATAAAGGCTATAAGCAAAATTGTGCGTATTAACACGCTGTTTCACAATTCGCTCAGAGCTTTGAAAGCCTTTGAAGCCTGGGTGCATTCAGCTTCATGAATACACGAGTTTCCAAAGTAACTGACAAATTGCATAATAAAAATATCGCATTTTTCGTTCTCATTTATGTCGAATCGTCCATATTGTACTTCCTATTTTTATTTTTTGTATTAACGAAAATAAAGACGAATTTTCGTTATTGTTATTTTCGTTATAGTTATAGTTATAGTTAATGATATTTTTAGTTATAGTTATAGTTATCGTTAACGAACTCATTTTATTTTCGTTAACGAACATTTTCGTTATCGTTATCGTTAACGAGAATCACACTGGTAATATTAAAATGCCTAAATATTCATAACTGTTAGTTTGAAACACGGTAGGCCTAACTATTTTCGTGTGACATCATTAGGTTAACTGTCATATTAAGGGGCATGGTAGCCCAATGGAGTCAGCGCTTGGTCCATAATGCAGAGAGTACGGGTTTGAACCTCCACTCAGGTGGTCACCATAAGGTCCTTCAGCATGTCCTTCACTCACAACTGCTCAGCACCATTGGATAGTCCGTCGTTCGTGCAATAGCAAATACAGTTGTACTGTACTAAATGAGGCCTCTTGGGCATTTGTCTGTTGTCAGTTTGTCACATTTATGGGTTTCGTTTAAACACTATACATGTCAAATGGCTACTTGGTTGTTCTAGTACACCCACAAGCAGTCATCTCTAATTGCTGCAAAACACAACTTGTGCATTAGATTAATTGCTTCCCACTTAATAGACCCATTCAGAAAAGAACCAATCAACACCCACTCATAACCACTTCATCAGTTTATCAACTGTGCATGCTCTTGATAATCTCCCCTCTGCTCAATGACCAAATACTGTGTGTGTGTGTGTGGCAGTGGCAGTGAGAGAGAGAGATCCATATCAGGGAAACGGTTTACAATAAACTTAAGAAGGCCTTAACATGAAAAAATGTTCTGAACAACTTCATCTCAAGTACCATTGGCTGTCATTTCATTTCTCCCACGACCTCATTCAGATAGTATACAGCCAACCATACAGTCTATACAACTTGAGTCCATGGCAAATAAAAAGAGCGCAAGCAGCTGCTAAACCATCCTCAAAACCAATATACCATCCACCCGACTAGTAAACAAACCACATAGACATTTGGCGAGCCGCTTCACCAGTAAAACAGCCACCCAACCCAAACCCCCAGTTAAAAATAGGGTTGTTAAAATCGGTTTTTTTGGCAATCCGAATTTCGGTTTTAGAAATCCGATTTTAAACCGAATTTCGTTTTTTATTGGACTTCATAGAAAATTTAATATATTATTATATAACGCAAGTTATTTTATATATTAGGTACCGTAACGTACATTAATAAACACTTTTTTATAGATCTGCCGGCTATATTCGATGAAAACAATCGTAAACAATAAAGAAATGCATGAATTAATTCTTTCTGGCATTTCTTGAAATTTTCACTACGAAAATGATTTTTTTTAAATTCGAATTTCGTTTTGTCAATAATAAAAACCGAATTTCGTTTTCAAAACCGAAATTCGGATTTCCGAATTTCGTTTAACATCCCTAGTTAAAAATCCACCCAACCAGCAAAAATCCACCCAATAAATAAACCATCAACTCAACTCCAAAATGATCCATTCGATCAGCAAAATACAGCGTTAAAAGCTACAAGTCAAAGTAAATATGGGCAACCACTATTGTGCAAGCAGCCTCATATAAACATGTTACAGATAAAGCTCAACTCCTTATTAAGCTGACATCAATCTACTCACTGTGTTAAAAGAAAAGAGCTCCTTCTTTAATTTCTGTCGGGCTTCGCTTTCCCTTCTCTCCTTTCGCAGCCGAAACTTCCGTAAAACGCTGTCCATTCTGCTTCACAGAAAACCTACATAGAAAGAAAAACATAAGACGTTGTCAAGAAACACATCGCATCCAACCTTTGAAGAATTAACTGTATAACTTGAAGTAACTTTACGCAGTGTGATTCTAGTTAACGATAACGATAACGAAAACGTTCGTTAACGAAAATAAAATGATTTCGTTAACGCTATAACTATAACTAAAAAATCAGTTATAACTATAACTATAACGAAAATAACAATAACGAAAATTTGTCTTTATTTTCAATGCAAAAATCAAAAATAGGAAGTGCAATATGACGACTCGACATAAATGAGAACAAAGAATGCGATTTTTTATTATGCAATTTGTCAGTTACTTTGGAAACTCGTATATTCATCATATTCATTAGGCTGAATGCACCAATGCTTCCAATTTTTTCAAAGCTCTGAGCAAAATGCGAAACGGCGTGTTAATACGCACAATTTTGCAAATTATTGTAACTAAGTAGTAACAAAATTAACTAAAATAAAAATCCATTAACTATAACTATAACTATAACGAAAATAATGCTAACTATAACTATAACTATAACTAAAATAAAAAACCACTAACTATAACTGTAACTATAACTAAAATAACATCTGTAAGGAGAATCACACTGACTTTAAGTCATTATGGAACAGCCATTAGTGCCAATTCAGTTCTATTTCTAGTTTTTACAGCATAAAACATGAACACAAAAATAAGTACAAACAGGGTTGATCGTCAAATAGATTAAGATATCGTCACATCACATAAAGTAAAATACTATGAATTTCCCAAAATTCAGGTGACAATTATCTACAGCAACTTAAAATTGCTGCAGGTCATTCATGCTGGGAGTTAATTCTCCAGCTTTTTGCCAATCATCAGCACAAGTTTCCCCTATAATGATTATGATGATGATGATTTTTCTGCCCAAAGGCAAGTCCATTGGCTTTTACGCCACCCGGGGACGAGATGAGTGAGGTGGTTCACCATTGCCTTCCTCACACACAATAATAATTATTATGGGTGGTCCAGGGTCGCTATGCTTGAGGTAGATTCGAACCTCCGATCCTCAGGTTACAAGGCACAGAACATACAACCAACACCGCATCCAAATTCCCCTATTATAGCATCATTATCTCCCATATCGAGTGCAAACCAACCGAGCCAAAACCAACAGGGTAAATTTACTCTGAGTTTAGGCAAGCCTGGATGCTCCAAGCCCTGTCAACTTGAACCTTGACCCGAGGGATCGAATGTCGCTGGAATAATAACAAGAGGAGCATTTGCCAGTTGCCATCTTAGAAACGTCTGTTCTCGCATTCATCGACCGTAGACAGCAGTGCCATGTAATAAATCCGCAGAGGAATGGGCTGGGGTGGAAAAGAATACCCTGCCGTTATAAACAAGGCCATGGCAAGGAATGCTGACACGGCTGCTCCACCCACTGTCGAACGGGATGACAGTTCACATCACTCCTCCTGCCTCACGGACACTTCCCTCTTCTGGATTGTATTTACGACTCGTCTTCCGCAACCACTCCCTTTAATTAAAAAATGAGTAGGTATTTCAGCGACGTGTCTGTCTGTCACTGTCTGTCTGTCTCTCTGTCACTCTCTCTCTCCCTCTCTGTCTCTCTCCCCTCTCTCTCTCTCTCTCTCTTTCTCTGTCTCTGTCTCTCCCCTCTCTCTCTCTCTCTCTCTCTCTCTCTCTCTCTCTCTCTCTCTCGGTCTCTCTCTCTCTCCCCCTCTCTCTCTCTCTGGTTCTCTCTCTCGTCTGTCATCTCTCTCTCCCCTCTCTCTCTCGTCTGTCTCTGTGTCTCTCCTCTCCCTCTCTCTGTCTGTCTCTCTGTCTCTCTGTCTCTCTCTCTCCCCATTACTCTCTGTCTCTTTCTGTCTCTGTCTCACTCAATCATTCTGCTTCTGTCTCTCTCCCTGTATCTGTTCATTTTGTGCAGTCACTTATGCCACTTCCTTCTCAACTCAACCCTTACCAGTTTCAAATTACTTAACCACCATGATAGGCTGCCTTTCTTCCTGAACTAATCTTCTGCAATATGGCTGGGTTTAGGGACACCACCAGTGCAACAGATACAGGCACAACATTTGTTGCTAATTAGCCTACCAACAATTAAAAGTATTCATTTTTTTAAATTTCTTTCTCTTTTACTATTAGCCTCATTAATAAATAAACAAACAGACAACCATTTCAGCCTATATTAGCACTTGCACGGACCAATTACATTGTAAAGCACACAACAAAGGGTGTGCTTTATATTTAATGAGAGGCTCTATAAATAATTCTAATTACTGGCGATGCCTCTCATCCTAGGGTCCCCTGCTCTCCCATCTATCAATTGCTAAAGACTGTTCTGTTCCGCCTGGCCTCGCCCGGGTCGGGAGCGCCTATGAGTTGGTTTCTTGAAGGGGTGCTACATAAATTCCGATTGATTGATTGATTGTATCACATTATGCTTTCAGCATTCTAAAACCAATCCGATAGAACAATTGTGGACAAAATAACCAATTTGAAAATTGTATACCACGATTACCAGAAGAGGTTTCAAGTATCAAAAGCCTTAGGAACTGAATGGGAAAATAGTAAATGCTTACTAGGACCATAGAGTAGACCTGTTTCTTGAAGGGGTGCTATATAAATTATATAAATTCTCAGAATGAATGAATGAAAGAACAGTCAAGACACAGAATTTGTTCATCTGCACACTTCACTATTTGCATTTACTAGGAAGTCCAGTTAATCGATTTTTAGCTATTAGAATATACTATGCAACTACACTATGGCCCAAACTAGATCTTTTGCTACTATTGGACCTCCCTATGGAATGTCCTTCCCTACTCCACGTGTTACCATACTTTCTGGGTCTCTTCCTACAGCCTTCTCCCTCCTCAAAACCTCCTTCTCTAGGGGTTTTCGCACTGGGAGCGTTACTGAATGGCCACTGCTGTGAGCGGCGCTATATAAATTAACAACTACAATACAATACAATACAATGCTCTGCTGCGCCACAGACAATGAACCTGACTTTCCATACAGTTCCTGCACAATGGCCTCGTAAACATGGAGTGGAAGATATACTATGCATGCATTCCAACTGATTTTGACTCTACCATGCAATGCTGTGATGACAGGTTGCAACATAAAGCCACATCTGCCATATGAAGATATACTGTCGTATAAATGTCACACACTACGGCTGCCTACATCGAAATCCTAGCATCCCAGGGGCTTTTGTGTGTACTGACTAATGGAGCCAAAAAACCTGCAGCCACATTACACACAATCAAGTCACTGAAAGCACAACTTCCTGCAAATCAGAGGAAAAAATCTGTATTTGACATCGGCGATGGTTGAATGGTAATACACAGGCATTGAGAACAGAATGATGTGGATTCGATACCTGCAAGCCCCATAAGGTTGGCTCCTCAGCCTTCCACTCCCTAGGAGACAATGGTAAAATGAGCAGCAGTAGGACGGATCGGCGCCTAACATGGTGCCATACAGTTATAAAATAGACTCTTGTTTAACTTGTTATCATGTGTTCCTACTATTTCATGTATAAATCATACTGCGGTTTGTCAATTTGAATTGAATAAATAAATATTATTATTAACAGCCGAGTGGTAAGTGTGCTGTCAATCGAGAGGTCGGGGGTCCAAATTTCTCTGCCAGGGCAGAAACTTTGTTCATGATTTCATTTGCACCCCCTAGCCAATTCGGCTATAATGAGTACACTGACTATTAGGGAACAACCGGAAATCGCTTCGGCCATTTGCCCCGGCCGGATATCGGGTTTTTCTGAACTATTCGCCTCGGCAAATAATACCCACGCAAATACCTACAATTTTTGGAATTCGATCAATCTCAAGATTATAGTTAAGTTTACAAAGCGGCTACAACTGAACTAAATTTCTGCAACAATTTAAGTATTCAACCGTATCGCTAGGGCTGAGATGGCCATTGTTCTCCCTCGCCATCTCATCGTTCCCAAATAGTACCAAATACTCATTTGCTACCCGGTAGAAAATGTCTACCCGGTTGTTCCTACTGACTATACACTGTCTGAAGTGTTGTCTAGGGTCTCATGATTTAATCTCTACCTGCGCCCCCTAGCCAAATCTAATGAGTACGAACACACTGTCAATGGGAAGATAGGGCAGCAGAGGGAAGGGCTGGCAGTAGTACCTACCCTGATATGCAGAGGCTAAGATATGTGAATTCGAAGTTGCTAACACTTCACATCCATGGCTGCCTCTTCGTGTTAACTTCAGGGACTGCTCTTCTTCTTCAATGTAAACCTACTGTCATTGTTGGTGCAACGGTATGCAACGTAACACAATGTAAATCTGTAAACTGTTACGTACTCTTTATCAGTTTGAGTAATTAAGAAAGAACGCAAGTAAGTGCAATGACAGTAAAAGTAAAATTCAAATGAAGGAACAAAACAGTTTTAAAAAATCATATTTTAATGCACAATCTCCACATAAATTAACAGCACTTCTACTTAATCAACCAGAGGTTCAGGCCCCAACATGTTCCGTTCGATAACTTTTATTTATTTAAGGACCAAGCTGTGTCAAAGATGATTGGAGTCATTAAACAACACTGTGCAGAGACAACATGCTAAGCTATGATCACTTGCATGTTCCAACTACTCCAATATAATATAGGGGAGTAGTATATGAATATAACACAAATTAAAGCCAAAAGAACTCCAGTCCTTTAATCCAGACCCCATATGAAGTGTTAGGGACACAATAGAGGGTGGCCAGTCATCTCATCTTCCCACCAGACTCCTCATAGCTGAGTTTGTTAGGGGTGCACATAAGCAGAAATCCGAAACAAATTTGAACCCCCAACGTCTCAACGCTAACCACTACACAATAGTGAATGTACAGGAATATTCCATGCACAGTTTTCCTCTCAGTAATGGTTGGCTGGTTCACAGTATTTGCAATTCAATATAGCTTCCAATACTTGTGTGCCTTGTATGTCAACCACTACTCCCAGGGGAGTAGTATTGACACAAAGCCAAACTCGCCACCAGACCCCATACACAATAGAGGGACATCCTACCAGACAAAGAATAAAGCAAATTGCACGTACAGACAGACAGACAGACAGACAGACAGACAGACACACGCAAACACACACATACACACACATACACACACACACACAACACACACACACTACACACACATACACACAAACACACAAGCACACACATACACACACACACACACAGCCACACACACACACACACACACATGCAGGCAAAAGTAAACAGACTAACACACAGAAACAAAAGAAGAGTCCATAAGACACGAAGGAGCAGACGCACATACATAATTATTATGAAGGATAAACGCCATGAGGGCCAGACTGTGTTTAGGCTGTCTGCATAATGTGTCCAAAACACAAGTTAATAACCTCACAAACAACCAAATGGATTCAGACCCCCTGTTTATTGGGCCAAATGACTGAAACACTGTGTTGGTCTCTAACCCAGACCACCAGATCCAGACACTAAATAATGCAAGTACATGTAACTTCTTACTCATTCATGACTAACTCCTTGCACAGTGGACATCTACATGTAGGTAGCAGCAGACGAAACAGTGCTGCTCTGTGCACTCTCGTCTGTCTGTCTGCCTGCTTCTCTGTCTGTCTGTCTGTCTGTCTGTCTCTGTCTGGTGGTGCATATCTCTCCTCTCTGTCTGTCTGTCTGTCTGTCTGTCTGTCTCTCTCTGTCTCTCTCTCTCTCTCTATCTGTCTGTCTGTCTGTCTGTATGCTGTCTGTCTCTGTCTCTGTCCGTCCATCTGTCTGTCTATCTGTCTGTCTGTCACTTGTCTGTTTGTATGTCTGTCTCTGTATGGCGGTGCCTATGATATGTGTGACTCATAGTTCTATTTTCTGTCTCTCTGTCTCTTACTCCCTCTGTCTCTGTCCGTCCGTCTGTCTGTCTCTCTCACACTGGTGACATAATGATATATGTGACGCATAATTCTGTTTTACTAGCATAATACAATATGCTATCTGCTGCAAAATGAACATCACATAATGTAATGTAAATCTATGAAATTTTTAAGCACCCCACAAAAGCAACATCAGGGAGACCAGCTTATACACAGGCGCTATATAAAATCATTAAATGTAATTGTCCACATATGTCTGGATATAAAACAATAAGTGGGTCTAAAATTTCCACTCAAACTATTTAATAAACATCAGTCGGTTCTCAACTGTGGTTCAAAGGTTTAGAACTAGCAAATCTATTCATCCTCAGGATATTGCCTCCATGACAGAATAAACAATGGAGCATATTAACATGCATCAGTCATGAATATTTATACAGCTGCAGTGTCTGGCTCATCAACACCAACTGTAGTAGACTGGATGGATGAAAGGCCACCATCCTAGGACAGCATAAAAGCAGGGTAATTTCCTTATAGGGAGGAGTCTCGGAAGCAAGTCAATGGCTGCGCTGTAAAATGGTTTTAATGGTCTGCTATACAATAATAAACAATGAACGAAAAGTAGAACCACCTGCAAACCCAACTCTCAACCATTTCCGTGTCTTTCTATTTCTCTGTCTCTCAGTCTCACCGTCCATCCATCTCTCTCTCCCTCCCTCCCTGTCCCTGTCCCTGTGTCTGTCTGTCTGTCTGTCTGTCTGTCTGTCTGTCTCTCTCTCTCTCTCTATATATATATATATATAATTATAAATATATATAATATATATATATTGTCTAAATGATAGAATATCCAGTAATTTAATAATGGTCTCCCACACGTACATACACATAATATTTATCTTTTCAATTCTATTGTCTCAATTATAATATAATATAATATAATATAATACAATATAATATTGTCTCATATATATATATATATATTATATATATATATATATATATATATATATACATATAGTATGCAACAAGTGTTAATATATGACTGCATATAATATATATATATATATATATATATGTATATGCCAGCAGACATGCAACCAATAACAAATGAGGGCATGAATGATGTGGGTGACTGTTAGGGTGGTTCCATCCATGATGACAAATTTTCATGTTGGTTCTTTTTTATTCTCCAACCCACCATTTGGTGATGTGACTTATAGAGACTCTTTAACCAAAATATTTTCAATATATAAAATTATTTAGGACTTGCCCAAGCCAGTTGAAGTTACGATAATTGCGCATGTTCCATAATTTCAGTTTCGTTGTTTAAAATTATGAGCTATATTGTTACTGGAATTTCTCCAGCTGTGCCACTGCAAACTCAACAACCTCATCCTTCCATGATGCAATCATGGCTACCAATATCGATACTGGTCTCTGGACATGATATAGTCAAGCTGCTGTCTGTACCAGAACTTGATGATGGAACAGCAGTTACAATGTCACATGCAATGGTTGATAGCATTAATGAATAGGGTTTGCATAATCGTATCAAAGTTTTATAATTTGATACTATACAGCCTTAAATACTGGAAGAAATGGTGGCGTGTGCGTATTGTTGGAAAGAGAAATAGGTCGAGAACTCCTCAAACTGGCATGCCGCCACCACATTTCTGAAATCATGTTGGAGAAACTTGAGAAAGTCATTAGCCTGTATGATGCATCGAAGTCTCCCAACATTGAACTATTTGGCCACTTTAACGATTTATGGCCTAGAATAGATCAGGTCTCCTTTTCCAAAGCCACAGAGAATGAGTAGATGACAGCCATGATTGCATCATGAAAGGATGAGGTTATTTAGTTTGCAGTGGCAGAGCTGGAGAAATTCCAGCCAAGGGATGACTACTGCAAACTTCTTGAGCTATCTGTCATTTTCCTCGGTGGCATGCCCCCACATAGAATACGTTTCCGCTATCCAGGAGCTATACACCGTGCGCGGTGGATAGCCAGAGCCATTTGCCCACTTAAAATGTGGATATTCCACTCACAATACGAACCTCTGCACTGTCTGCAGCCAGGTTCAACCATAACTTGGAAGTTTCGTGGCCCTTCATATGGTGAACAAGTCTGGAATCATATGAAGGAAGTGTCACTCTTTGTGACAGGCATATTATATGTCAAGTACTGGTTTCAGTGCGCATCAACTACAGAGGCTCCCAAATATGACCTGAATTTGCTCTTCATGCTGTCGAAGAGACTCATGGTAAAGACCCATAACGAAAATTCAGGTTCTGTCGAGCCATTAAAACGAATCAGGCCATTCCAAGACTCCACAACTTCTTTACTACATCAACCATGAGATTCTTCCACATTTTGGAACTCTCTGTTTCCTACAGTATGATCCAAGCGAATGGGGTCTCATTCAAACATACCAAAGAAGCCGTGAGGTTGCCCGATCTGTTAAAGAGGTTAACGATCTCGCAGAAAGATGTTTAGTGCAAGAATTTAAGTCTTCTCTAACAAGAAATGAAGAACAAAGGCAGTTCTTGTTACAGGTTGTAGAGGAACATAGGAAGCTGTTCTCAGCACCAACAAAGACTGCAGCCATACTAAGGTCAAAATCGGATGACTGACCAATTCATCGGCAAAATTAATGTTGATGTTCTCGGCTACATTTTCTGATTTTCGAAGTTTTGCAGTCATTGTCTTAAGCTGATAATAAAATTAACTCATTCTTACGACTTTTATTCCATTATTCAGCAATTATATTGTAGCTGCACATTAATTGTTTGCTTGTATGCAATTATGTTAAACCCTGCTGAGTGCCGATGTCATGATAAAGTTTGAGGAAATCAGCAGCAAATTATGAAAACTTTGTCAGCTTTGGGCAAGTCCTAAATATTATTATTTTCTTTTAATTTTGTAACTGCGACCTATTAATACCTGACGTCACCATATGCAGGGTTGGAGAACTATTTTTAACAACTTCCATTTTCTAGAACCACCCTAGTGACTGTTGTAAAAAGACCAACCAGAGTGTTAATACAACTACTGACATCTAAACCACAATGTCCTTTTAATTTCAGGGCAAGCTGTTAACCCCTCCCCCATTCTCCCCATCTAATCTTGAGCTCTTTGGCATCTTGGACCATCCGAATAATACAAGGGTTAAAAAGTATTACAACCATGAAGAATGGTTTTGCTTAGAAGAAGAAGGGCAGTCCGTTAAGCTAGCCCTGAGGCAGCCATGGGTATGAATTGTAAGCAACTTCATTTTCTTAGCCTCGGCATAGCAGGGCTGGTGTCCAGTCCTCTCCCTCGCCATCTCATCTTCCCACCAACAGTGTATGGTCAGTGTACTCATTATATCTTACTTGGCTAGGAGTGCAGGTGGAGCAGAAATAGTGTAGTATATTCGTTTTACTGAGAAAAAAAATATGAGAAAAACGCAGAAATGCTTACATGAATGATCATGGATAATTAAAGTTAATTAGAAAATTTTAGAATATAAAAACAAATTTCTGCCCTGTTGGGGATTTGAACCCCAACCTCCCGATTGACAGTCCAGCATGCTAACCACTACACTATTGAGAACCCCTGCTTAGACGTAACTGTAAATAAGCTAGGTTGTTAAAATCGGTTTTTTGGGCAATCCGAATTTCGGTTTTATAAATCCGATTTTAAACCGAATTTCGTTTTTTATTGGCTTCATAGAAAATTTAATATATTATTATATAACGCAAGTTATTTTATATATTAGGTACCATAACGTACGTTAAATAAACACCTTCTTATCTGCTGGCTATAATTGATGAAAATAATCGTAAACACTAAAGAAATGCATGAATTAATTCTTTCTGGCATTTCTTGAAATTTTCACTACGAAAATGATTTTTAAAAAATTCGAATTTCGTTTTGTCAATAATAAAAACCGAATTTCGTTTTCAAAACCGAAATTCGGATTTCCGAATTTCGTTTAACATCTCTAAAATAAGCAGAAGCCTTGTGTATTATTAGGAAATGCGCTACAGAAGTTTCCAGATGAGATAACAGTAGACCCACATATTGGTCTGTTTATCTTACCTCTCTGTTTTATCAGAGGGACAGATTGTGGACTGGTATTGTGGAGTGCCACTGATTGATGCCTGGTCCATTGCAATAACAGCATATGGTCCAACAGACGTAGCTCCATTAGATTAATAATCTTAAGGCAGATGGAATAATCTTTCATCCGAGTTTGGTGTTATTGCTAACTACGGGTGTACGGATGGATGGATGGATGGATGGATGGATGGATGGATGGATGGATGGATGGATGGATGGATGGATGGATGGATGGATGGAAGTGGATGGATGGATGGCTTTACGGATGGATGGATGGATGGATGGAAGTGGATGGAAGTGGATGGATGGATGGATGGATGGATGGATAGATGGATGGTTGGTTGGATGGATGGCAGGATGGATGGATGGATGGCAGGATGGATGGATGGCATGGATGGATGGATGGCAGGATGGATGGATGGACGGCAGGATGGATGGATGGATGGCTGGATAGATGGAAGGATGGATGGATGGATGGATGGATGGCAGGATGGATGGATAGATGGATGGATGGATGGACGGCAGGATGGATGAATGGATGGCAGGATGGATGGATGGATGGATAGATGGATGGCTGGATAGATGGATGGATGGACGGCAGGATGGATGCATGGATGGATGGCAGGATGGATGGATGGATGGCAGGATGGATAGATGGATGGATGGCAGGATGGATGGATGGATGGATAGATGGATGGATGTATGGTAAATAAGCAAGTGTCTATTTATGTATCATAATGCTCCATATACCACCTATTGATCATAGAAGTAGCTTGCCAATTACCACATTAACAGGCAGTTAGAGACTGCACAAGTACCTTAACAGATCTTCAACAATAAAGACTATAAAGTTCAGCTAATACCATGAACAGAATGTCTGCCTTTTCAAGAAGTCAATTAGACGCATCTTGCTTTATAAAAGCTAATTAAGTATGCAGGTAATTTAATCTAATGCAATATCTTCTAAGTCACCGTTATCATGATGTACAAACCCTCAGTCATTGGATGCTTGAAGTGAAACGCAGTCAACATTCATAATCCACAAGAGAATCTTTGTTAAAAGATGATAGATCATGCAAATATTGTATTGTATTGTATTTGAAAATTTGTAATGCACCTCTTATAGTATAAGCTATTCAGAGGCACTCTCAGCGTGACAGTCCCCAGGGAATAAAAACGTCAAGCAGCGGGCAGATGAGGGAGAGACCCCAGCCGAAATATTAGAGCATAAAGAGGGAAGGTCATTCCAAGGGGAAGGGCTCACAAAAGCAAAGTTGGGCCATAGCAGTGATTGTCCCTGGGACAAAGAGATCAAGATGGTCTAGAGAGTGGAGAGAAACAGCAGAGGTGGGCTTCAGATCACAAAGGTATATTCGAGCCCGTCCGTGCTGAGTTCTTGAAACCCATATGTCTTCCATAGCAAATAAATTACAATAAAATGGGCATGCTGAATGGCAAACTTACTCTACTCTATAGTACCTCAACCTGTTTTGCAACATGGATTGGTTTTCTACTGCAGACTATGGATCTGAACCATACCAAAGCCATTCCAGACTTAAAAAGACAAAGAAAGCAATTCCAACCATATTCCAACCACCTGTTCTCTGCACCTGCCTTAGGCATCACCTCTCTGGCCCCAACATCCCAACGGAGCTAAGCAGATCCGGAATACAATAACAGACACTGCTCACTGCTCATCAGACATACCAGGCAAAAGTGCAGAACACAACCTACATCATTTGGACAAAGGTCAGACCTCATAAAAGGGTCAGTAGAGCAAAACCAGGTCAGGGCAAAGTTTGAGACAGCTTCTTCAACATTCCCATGTTCAACCCTCGTAAAAAATCATAAACTCCAAACTTCTAAAGCACCACGCAAAAGCCAAGCGCAGGGCACCAGCTCATTCACGAGCACTGTGTCGAGTCAGAGGGGTTGTTGAAAGGGTAGTCAGAAAGAGGTTCAAGTCCGGTTGCCAGAGAGCTAAAAACCCTGTTTGTTCCTGACTTCCTGTTGAAAGTACAAAGGTACAGTTGCGCAAGGAATTCTAACAAAGTATTTACTCCTTATTATGATCCAGACACTTTGGAAAACAAATGTCTAGTAACAACATCTATTTTGGATACTGCTTGCATAGCAGACGTAAGCCATCATTATCATTTGCAAATCAAATTATGATAGCAGCTCAACAAAAAAGATTATTAAGTATGAAATAATACAAATTTTCAAACTATGGCCTAAGCCCAAAGCCTCACAACCAGGCATTTTTCCAGGCAGGAACAGAGAGTCATGACGACATTTTTGCTACACAAGCCACATTAGGTGTTTTTCTTACTCACACCATATATGTCCAAAGTGCTCTGACCAATTAAGCATATGCTGTTATTAGTGACCATTTTATCTGATAGTGATAGCACTGACTTTTGGTCGGGAGCGCTTCTGAATCGCTGAGTGGCACTTTATAAATGTTCGATTATGATTACAGTTACGATTACAATTAGTAGGGGTGCCAAATACAAATCCTCAACCTATGCCAGATATACTCCACCATAAAATTATTCAAGCCGGTGTCTGCATCAACTAAACTAGAAGCTGTAAACATATACCCTTGTACAGCAGTAACACACTAACATCGCTACACTAGTACACTCTATAAGTAATGCCTACTAATAACAGACACTTGTGATGCTAGATTGCTTGTAAACACATTGTTAAGTGGTTAGAGTGACTGGCTCATAATAGAGAGTATGGGTTTGGGCTTCACCCGAGGAGGTTACTTACTATAGATTGAAGGACCTTGAGCAAGTCCTTCTTGCACAATTGCTCAGTGCCGTCGATTTTCTGTCCTATAGTACAAGTGCACTTCTGAGCTTTGAAAGGAGGGCATAGGGGTCTGTATATCAAACACAGTCGTGGTTGTACAGTCATATTTGTATAAACTGGGTAGCATTAAAGCAAAACTGAGCATAGCCTATTGCCAGACAATTGGTCTAACTAATTCAAGAGGCTGCTTCAGTGTCAAACTATGGCCACAGAGAGTAAGCTTTATTACCAGGCAACTTTCGTCTATAAGCATTTTTGCTAAATCCAAGTCTGCTGCAGTGTCCAAACATACCTACTTTAAAGAGTGCAGAGACAAGTAAATAAGTAAGTAGTGCATTTCTTGACATGCCATACATGATACATACATCAGCGTGATCGAGTGACACCAGACATGACCTACCACACAAACTGAGCCCCCGTAAGAGACAACCATTAGCTAGCGCGGTCCCTTTTCTTCTAATCAGACACAAGTATCTGGTTGTAACCGTGCTATTATCATCAAACACTCCGTCATCCTGACCACTATTATAGTGATGCATCATGCATGCGTTTGCCAGACATTGTTTCCAGGGTGTAAGGTACAACAGTTTATGATGCAATGCGGTCACAGACCTAATTAAAACCCAACAGAACTGCGTTAAAACCGATCAATTAAACAGGTTCGTGCACTTACGTAACAACAAGAACAGAGACAACGCGACCTAATTACCTAATTACTAATTATAAGACCAATTAGGCCGCCGCACATAATAAAACTAAAACTATTCACCAGACGCGGCCAACTAGGCCCTAAACGGAGATTAAAACCGCCAATCTAAACACTAAAATCGGCAACAAAGCCCATTATTACTGGCACAAAGGACCACATCACAAAGTGGGGCTAACCCAGCGACCCCTATCATCCCTACCCTGCGTTTGAGCGTGGCCACGGGGGAAGGGGACGCCCATTGGCCCATAGTCCAATGGTTTCTACGGAGGAAA
Source organism: Aporrectodea caliginosa (assembly GCA_020284085.1). Classification (NCBI taxonomy): domain Eukaryota; kingdom Metazoa; phylum Annelida; class Clitellata; order Crassiclitellata; family Lumbricidae; genus Aporrectodea; species Aporrectodea caliginosa. The sequence continues at coordinate 2,411,485 of JACEVL010000154.1, read as the reverse complement.
TAAAGGCCCCGTGCATCATAAAGGACCCTAGACTGAAACCGAAGAAGAGGATAGGCCAGACGCCCAGCCACCGAAGCCTCGACTTGTAAATATTGATCAAACAAACAGACATTCACCATTCAAATGTGCATCACAGACTATACCGTAAAACGGCCGATAAACGTACCAAAGAAATCGTTTGATGGCCGACAGTTGACGGGAAGAACTGCGATCGACTACAGATTTAAACGGGAAATAATCCGCAAAACATGGCAATGGCAACTGGCAAGAACTGCTGCAGCGGCGGCGGCGGTTCAATAGGCAATGCTCTGCCAGACAGAGGCAATGGCGGTAGCTCGCTATGACGCACCTGCCAGTGAGCGTCGGGTTAAAGGTCAGGCCATCTGTGCACGTGATAGCGGCTCCTCGGTGCAACGTCTTTCGTCTGCAACATCCATCCTAGTAGCCTAAATAGTGTAAATGTAACTGTTCGAAATTGCTCAGCGCAACACAAAAGCCACGTCGGGGAAACCAGCTTCCTTACCGGCGCTATATCAATTCAGATCTGCAAAAAAGCCAGGCTGCGTTGTCCGTTCCGGTGCCAGGTCAGAAGCCGAGGAGGTCAAAACGAGGAGACAGCATGGTGCTCATCAAGCAATAACGTCGTAAGCAGCTGCTGCAACGCGAATGCTAGCGCTTAAACTACGGTTTCCTAAGTATTAGATGCAATGCTAATCTCACTTTCTGCTTGTGTTTAATAAAAACGGAGCGAATGTTTGAACCTAGGCCTAATAAAGAATCGAATAATAGAACTCTACCTCGCGATATCTGTTGTTCTGAACTAGCCTACCGCCTTTGGCATGGTTTGCGTGTATTAAAAACTTAATTTCCCAACAATGGGAAAGCTCAAAGAAAACGACGAGGAGAAAAACAGAGGAGAAAAATTAACGATTCAACCAGCCCAGAAGTAATTAGGCCTAATTGCTTAGTTAGCCTACTAATGCAACAGTTTTTGCAGTAGGCCTACATTAGACCTGTAATTATTAGGGCCTGTGAGAGGGGCGCAGTATATAGGTTCATAGCTCCCCGGCCAAAAGGACCAATTGAGGCGGCACTGGGAGTCTATAGTCTCTTGGGGGCCATCAAATGGATTCTGTTCACAACTTCAGACAGTTCTTCTAGTCAGGCGGGTGTCAACCTGCCACCACGGACCACGGTGTTTGTTCTATTCGTGGTATATCTGCAGAGGCGGCGCCAGACATTTTTTTTAACCAGGGCATAGCCAGGGCAGTCGCACAAGTAACCATGCAGGGCAAGGGGCGATTTATGCCCCAAATAAATTCTCGGCAGGCAAAAATTCTGGCAGCCAAGTGGCAACGACCAGGGCAGAGGCTTTTACCAGGGCATGTGCCCTGCCGTAGCGCCGCCACTGTAGGCTATATCTGAAACCAGATGGTCAGATCGTGTTAAAATTGTTACAAAGCCTTTTCAGCTCACCTAGCTGCCTGCAGCATTAAACTATAGCATTTTGATGACCTGAAGACCTTTAGAGCTAAACTTGACAGCCAAAACAAGAAACGCGGTCCATGGAGTTTTATCTTAAGTCATATCTCTTTTGTCTGTGTGGTTAATGTCAGCTCTGCGGTACAAATAGTTAGCTCTCATAGTTAATTAACTGCAGCAAAGTCGTTGAAGCCAGAGATGCCACATTGGATGTCGAAATAGCAAACAATGAAACACTTCTCGAAAATTTGACAAAACTCCCAACAAAAACTGGGAATGCATCATATTATGCATGTGGAATGAAGTTAAGCTGGTTGCATCAAACCTTAACATAGCAATAAAACTCCCTCGTGGAACTGGTGCAGTTAGTCACAAGAGGGCGAGGTACATCATGACAACACCCAAATGCCAACTTGGCAGAAATTAATTAAACAGGTGATTCGCCAAAAGTGGTCTACTTAAGAAAGTCTGTGCTGATGATGATGATAATAATGATAATGATAATGATAATAATAATAATAATAATAATAATAATAATAATAATAATAATAATAATAATAATAATAATAATAATAGTAATGATAATAATAGTTTGTTAAATTAATAAAGTAAGATTATATGATATAATAGTAAGAGATGATAACAAGTTCGACAGTCAGGAGTCGAATTTAACTGTATGGCAGCCTGCAAGGCGCCCATCTGTCCTACTGCTCATTTTAGGGAGTGGAAGGCTGGATCAACCTTAGGGGTCTTGCGTATAGCGAACCTGCGTCCTTCTGATCTTCGTGCCAGCGTGTTACCATTCAACCATCTCCCTGCCTGATGCACAGGGCCTATGTTACACCTGGATTAACCGTCTGCTACTCTGCTTCAATGCTGTTAAGCAGTGGGCTGAAATGTTTGATTACTAACACCTGGGGACTGATTGTCTGCATCTGAAACATCCCAAATTGAAACCATCTTGCATTTGTAGTCAGCCTGGAGGCTGGAGCAGAGTGAAATACCAGCCACGTGCCACCACTTGTTGGTCTAATGACTGGAGCTTCCAGTCATTCTTAATCTGTACAGCTGGCAAGTGGTTGACACGTCGACTAAACGGAACTTTAAACTAAGTTCATTCTGTTGACTCTAATTCACGAGACAAAGGACGTACACAGTACACGTGCCAAACACAGACCCACAGAAACAAACAGGGAGACAGACAGGCGATTGGAGAGGCAGCCATATTGACAATCAGTGTCTTGCCTCTCCGTCGGTTTGTCTCGTTTGTCTTGGTAAAGAGTAGTAGTAGCATGGGCGTATTTAGGGGGTGGTTTTACGCGTTCAACCCCCAAATAAGTTTAAAAATATTTTTATATGCTTTTATGCAAAATACAAAAAGCACCTGGACTTTTCCGACGATTTTCAATGGAACCCCCCAAATCTTAAAACCCCCCTCAGAAATTTGTTTCTGACTATGCCCATGAGTAGTAGATTTGTTTATTAAGAACTATGTTGCCATACCGTAACTTGTGTACATAGCATAGTGAAAAGTAATGAAATTAAAACTCAGTTCATGCCTAAAGTTAAACTGAGAGTTAATGCTAGAAAGAGACAGATAGACAGTTATACAGAAAGACGGACAGTTATACATACATGGTTTGGCATTGGCAATGTGGAAAGAATTTCAGTTGACTGAATCCCACATAATTAATTAACTGTATACATGGAAGAGTCAAATGAAAGAGAAACAAAGGACTGCACTGGATAGACAATGTAAAGGACTAAAACGAGCACATAAGAAGTCTTAAACCAACATAAGATGGGCACAGGCCTCTCTCTGTCTGTCTGTCTGTCTGTCTGTCTGTCTCTCTCTCTGGCAACTGGACTTGGCTCTCCATTTCACCACTCTCTGGACATCAGGGCCGTATTATTTATTAGGCACAGTAGGCACTGTGCCAAGGGTCTACGAACCTTCCAGAGGCCTATGCAAGTCTGAAAATGAGATATTGTAAAAATAAGTTTAATGCTTGAATTTGACACAAATATGAAAAAAGGAAATTTCAAATTCTAATTTAATACACTAAATAAAATAATTGTACTCAGCAGGTAAACTTTAAGTCTAAGACATTAACTTAAAGTTATCAAAACTGTGTGTTTGTGAATCACGATTAAACACGAGGTCAATAAATTATGTGAATGTGTAAACTATGCATTAGCTTTAATGCAGAGCTGGCAGTTGGGGTCTACAAATGCAAGAGAGCCTATGGTTTACGACGACCTTAAAAAGACCCTGCTGGACAACCCCTCTGACTTGACGCAGCACTTGTGAATAAGCTGCTGCCCTGTGCTTAGCTTTCAAGTGGCACTTGAATCTTCGAAGTTTATAAATACGATTACGATTGCAACAAAACACCTTAAAGGAGATCATTAAATCGCTATTATCACCACCAGATGGCTAGCATCAGGAACTGTTGATGATGATGATTATTTACAAACTGGTACAAAATTAGCTACAACACAGACAGAAGAAAGGCACAATGGCATCAAAGGTCAATGAACGAGTGTCAATGTGTCTCATCACTTGACCGAATTCACAGCGCTGTCAATCGCTTGTCTTGTTGCTTTCGACGACGAGTCTTTGTCTAACTGTGAGGCACACAGAAAACAGAAACTTAATCACAGTTTCTAGAAAAAACCAACATGAAAAAGCAAAGTATCAAATACACTCCAGTACAATACAACTGCATTTGATATTTTCATTTCCCTCCTTCCAAAGTTCAGAAGTGCATACACCACTCATTAATTCATTCATTCATTCATTCAATCATTCATTCATTAATTCTGAGAATTTCTATAGCGCCTCTTCAAGAAACCTACCCAGAGGCGCTCCCAGCATATCTAGAAGGCAATCTCCCAGCCCAGCCACAGCTAGAGAAGCGTGATTTGAGGGACTTATAAAAAGTAAGCGAGTTTGACCAAGGCAACAAGTGCAGGTCTAGTGGGAGGCTATTCCAGAGGGAGGGCCCCACAATAAACAATACAATATTGATGGCAATGAGCAATTGTGAGTGAAAGACTTGCTTGAGGTCCCTACACAGTGACTGCCTGAGTGGAGGCTGAAACCCATGCTCTCTGCTTTACAGGCTGAGCACTCTATCCACTCAGCTACTGCGCCACACAGTAATAACTTTCAGGTCACCGATGTTTCTGTTATGTCTTTGAAAATACTTGTAATTCTAAACTTGTCTAAACACTGCTATAATACCATTTACATAACACACACTGGTTTTCATAACACATTAGGCAACTGTGGATGGATGGCTCTGTGGTGAAGCACAACCAGTCAGTTGTCTCAGTCCGTCATACAGAGCCATTTCAGATCCAAAGCTGGGAAACCAGAAGGCAGACTAAACAGAAAATGGGAGTTTTAAAACTTGCTCAAATACTTGAATATATTGGGTGAGGGCGCTCGATAGTGTAGTGTTATAGTGTGATGGACTGCCAACGAGAGTTTGGGGGTTCAAACCCCGCCAGTGCAAAAATTTTGTTCGAAATTACTGCTCCACTTGTGCCCCTAGCCTACTCAGCTATATGAGTAGGTACACCGTACACTGTCGGTGGGAAGATGAGATGGCGAAGGAGAGGACTGGTCACCCACCCACATGTGCCAAGGCTAACAAAGTGAAGTTGCTAAAACTTCATACCCATGGCTGCCTCATGGTTACCTTAAGAGACTGTTCTTCTTCTTCTTCTTCTTCTACATACAGGGGCTTCTATCCCTATACAAGGCGGGCGCAAGTTGAGCCCAGTGAAAAACAGGGGGGGAAGTGTTTGTTTTCAAATTTTATCACACTTTCTACAAGTTACAGAATCTTCACTCATAGTCCTGTGAAAGACATACTTTTCTTGTATAAATTACTGTGAACCGGTGACCAGTGATGGGCAAAAGTTAACTAAAATGTTGAAAACGTTTAGTTAAACTTAAATTTTTTAGTTAAAGATGAAGTTTAACTAGAGAAAGATAATTTAGTTAAAACCAAAATTTCACTAAATATTTTTAGTTATTAGCCTAACTAAAAAGTTTAAAATAAATCAGCACCTAGGCAACATACGCCACTATCTTGTCATGAGTAGCCTAACTGGTTTTATTACTCAAGTGAACTGCAATGCATTGTGGCCCTTTGTGGGATGCATCATCTTTTGCATTGGCAATTGTTTTCATTATTTTCTGGAGAACTGTAGTAGGACTATTAGTCTAGTAAGGTATCAGGAATCCCCCCCGGACATTTCCCACCTCGGACATTCCCCCTGAAGTTGGACTGATGAAAATGATTCTTTACTTTAACAGAAGTTGGATTGATGAAAGAAATTTTTTCCTTAAATAGAAGTTGGATTGATGAAAGAAATTCTATGCTTAAATAGAAGCTAGATTTATGAAAGAAATTCTATGCTGAAAGAGAAATTGGATTGATGACAGAAATTCTTTACTTAAATAGAAGTTGGATTGATGAAAGAAGGTCTTTGCTTCAATAGAAGTGGATTAATGACAGTTATCATGGACAATGGTAGAGTTACCTAGCCTACTTAGCCTATTTTTTCGGGGGAAATGTCCGGGAGGAATGTCCGGATACCGTCAACTTTAGTTAAACTGTTTTATTTTAGTTGAAAAACAGTTTAACTACTAAAAATTAGTTTAGTGCCCATCAATGCCGGTGACATCGTCTGATTAAGTCACTCAATTTTTTAAACATACACGTAGGCCTACTGTACTTAATGTGCTATGGAGTTACTGTACTTAATGTGCTACTGTAAATCTATGGAGTTACTGTACTTAATGTGCTACATTAGGCGACATTAGGCCTATCGTCTGCATGAATTTGTTGCATTTCAGCGATTGCGAAATTTCAATCTACTTAATTCACACCCGTTGACTCGCATGCTTAAACATTGAAAAACATTAGGCCTACCGGTAGTCCTCCATTTTAGGTGCTTCAATTATTTGTGCATTGGTATCCATTGTAAGCTTATATATGGTCATTTAAAATGGAACCTGAATTGCTGAAAATAATTGTTTGCCTAAATGGAAGCTACGTGGATTGATCATTTGATGAAAGAAATTTTCGCATAAATAGAAGTTGACATTTTAACAGTCGAAATCTGTGAATTACAGACATATTTAGGCCTACCTAATCAGAAATGAGCTAAAACTCACGTCGGCGATATGGAATCTGGGAGAGAGGAGAGGCCCGGGGGGGGGAGTGGAGGGATTGAGCCCGGTTGCTTAGGGGGGATAGAAGCCACTGTCTACATACCTGAATATAAAAGACACATGATGGTCCAAGAACACCCTTGATGTCAAATCAAAATTGTAATTGTATTTGTAATTGTAAATTTATGCTGGTACAAAATTAGCCACAACACAGACAGGAGAAAGGCACAATGGCATCAAAGGTCAGTTAACGAGTGTCAATGTTTCTCATCACTTGACCGAATTCACAGCGCTGTCAATCGCTTGTCTTGTTGCTTTCGACGACGAGTCTTTGTCTAACTGTAAGGCACACAGAAAACAGAAACTTAATCACAGTTTCTAGAAAAAAATCAACATTAAAAGGCAAGGTATCAAATACACTCCAGTACAATATGATACAACTGTATTTGATATTTCTCTCCTTCCAAAGTTCTGAAGTGCACACACAACAATTGATTAATTAATCAATTCATTAATTAATTCATTAATTTATTCATTCATTCTGATAATTTCTATAGCGCCTTTTCAAGAAACCTACTCAGAGGCGCTACCAGTGTATCTAAAAGGCAATCTCCCAGCCCAGCCACAGCTAGAGAAGCGTGATTTGAGGGACTTATAAAAAGTAAGCGAGTTTGACCAAGGCAACAAGTGCAGGTCTAGTGTGATGCCATTCCAGATGGAGGGCCCCACAATAAACAATACAATATTGATGGCAATGAGCAATTGTGAGTGAAAGACTTGCTCAAGGTCTCTACACAGTGACTGCCTGAGTGTAGGCTCGAACCCGTACTCTCTGCATCACAGGCCGAGCATTCTATCCACTCAGCTGCTGCGCAACACAGTAATAACTTTCAGGTCACTGATGTTTCTGTTATGTCTTTGAAAATACTTGTAATTCTAAACTTGTCTAAACACTGCTATAATACCATTTACATAACACACACTGGTTTTCATAACACACTAGGCAACGGTGGATGTCTCTGTGGTGAAGCACACAACCAGTCAGTTGTCTCAGTCCGTTATACAGACACATTTCAGATCTAAAGCTGGGAAAACCTGAACGCAGACTAAACAGAATATGGGAGTTTTAAACTTGCTTAAATACTGAATTTAGTTGGGGGGGTGCTCGATGGATATAGCATACTGGACTGTCAATAAACAGGTCGGGTGTTCAAATCACCTTCAGGGCAGAAATTGATTCGAGATTACTGCTCCACCTGTGCCCGATAGCCTACTCAGCTATAGGGAGTATACTGACCGTACACTGCCAGTGGGAAGATGAGAGGGTGAGGGAGAGGACTGGCCACCCGCCCTCCTATGCTGAGGCTAAGAAAGAGAAGTCGCTAACACTTCATACCCATGGCTGCCTCAGGGCTAGCTAAAGGGACTGATTTTCTTCTTCTATATACCTCAATATAAAAGACATAATGATGGTCCAAGGACAACCTTGATGTAAAATCAATACTCTAATTGTATTTGTAATCGTAAATTTATATGGAGCCAGTCACGACAAAAAATCAGAGGCATTCCAGACTGGACAACACACAACCAGTGTCTACCACGATCGAGTAGAATGGTTTTCAAGTGCTTACAGAAATGAGTCAATGAGAGAAAGCAGCTCAAGTCACAGGTTGCAGTAAGAAGACATTTGAGAAAATATGGAACAGCAGCTGGACTGATGCTGAATTTCAGGCAGCTGATAGAAGCAACATTCATTCATTCTGGGAATTTATATAGCACCTCTTCAAGAGAGACTACTTAGAGGCGCTCTCAGCGCTAGCTTATTATGCTGTTAAGTGTCATTACGAACAAAAATATTACGGTCAGCAAAACAACGCACAGTAAGCTAGAAGAGTCACCAGCGTTAGGCCCACACACACACGTGGAACCAACCAACGGATTCCCAGCGAAAGCTGACAGATGGCATGGATATACTTGAAGTGGAAATACTGAAACCTATTTTCAGGCAAAAAGATAGAGACATAACGAAATACCTTAAATCATCTATAGTTAAATGATAGACATATCACCTTATATTCGAGCGTAATGATATCACTCAGTCGTTTGACTTCACGCGGTTTACTGAGAAGCAAAGCTTCTTTCTCTCTCAGTTCCCGTAATTCGCGTTTCTTCGACAGAGCAAACTCATGATTCTCTTTTACACAGCGATCGTAGAACCTACAATTTCACAGAAAACTCGGTGAAACATATTAAATGAACCAACACTGAGCCGAAGATTTCAAAGAAGCAGCTATGACGAAACAAATAGGCAAGTAAAAACGAGCAAACAACTGGCAAAGAATATAAGCAATCAGACCTCATAAAATATAAAAAAAATGCAGAATTTTGTACCGGTGTAAGTTACAATACAATACAAATGAAAATTTATAGCGCGCTTTAACAAGACAAGTCTTGCACGAGAGCGCGTTTCGCTACATTCTTAGTCATAGTGCAAGGTAAACAGATAAGTTTTTAATTTTGTTTTAAACTGTGCAACAGATATGCACTGTCGAACTGAAGCTGGAAGACGGTTCCATTCTAAGGGTCCTGAGACAGAGAAAGCACGGTTTCCAAACTTCCGGTTTGTGCGAAGTACGGTGAAATCCCCTCTCGTCGAAGTAAACTCTTCCACATTCATATCAGACATATCAAACTCTTTAGAATATCGAAGCAGATCAGCAGACTTTACAAAAGTATGTGTATCAGACAGACCAGCTGCGGGACAAGGCTTTTCTCATTTCAAAGATCACCATAGGCATAGGCCTACATTTAAATTTCCAAGCATTTGCAAGATCTCTCAGCATTTTTAAGATGAAGTTTAAACGTTTACGGAGAAGTATTCTCTTAAATTGGCTCTCAGTCACACAGTTATGCTACACAATCACTTTAGAGTTGTAAAGAAACTACTCACTCTCTGTATGATCTTTGACTGGCACCAATTGACTTGAAAGTGTCACGAATAAGATCTGAATACGTGGGAGCATCAATTGTAAAACAGGTTAAGGTAGCAATTGAATAAATGAGAATTAGATTTTTTATTAAGTACAACATATTTCGATCTGGTTTTTCGAATGGATAATGACTATCGTATTTGATTACAATTTCATTCTAAGTAATGATGATGCCTTAGACATTATGATAATGACACTATAGAAGTCATAAGATTAGATTAGATTAGCTATAGAACTCATTAGATTATATATAGAAATCATTATATAGATGAAGAAATCGATTATATAGAAATCATGAGACGCGGTGGTTTGGGGGTATGTTCGGTGCTTTGCAGCCGGAGGGTTGTGGGTTCGAATCCACCTCAAGCCGCCGTGTAGGGACCCTGGGCAAGTCCTTCACTCGCAATTGCTCATGCGCTTCGGCGTGAAACTCCGATTCAGTGTCCGTGCTGTAGTCGGGAGCGCCTCTGAGTAAAAATCTTGAAGGGGCGCTATAACAAGTGCTCATAGGCCTACATGCATACATTAGCATAGACTAGATTAGAACACAAACCCTCCAACATAATATTGTGATCTAAACCTGAATGCAATTTTCAAACTATAAAGGATATGGTGGAAGGTTTTCCAGTTCCGTTCTCTGAACCACCGCTTCCATTCCAGATTCCGATTGTAGATTCATCTGAGCGAGGTGGTGCATCACAAGTGGACTCTTGCCGCTCAGAATGAAAGACGTCTGAACAAAGTCTGGACCTTTTCCTGACGGATGGGACTAAAAGTAACAACATGAAAACTTGTGAAAACTGCAAAAACTCAACTCAAACACTCAAAAATAGTAAGCCACCAGTCTGCAGAGAATAAATTTAAATTTGCTTCTATAATTACTTACTTATTACTAACTTCAAGTGCTTTAACTCTAGTTAATAGATGTTATCTCTGTGTTTATGAAACTCTAACCACTGATCTCTACGCTCAAGTATGGCTGAAGGGTTAGAATCACTGACAGAATGAAATACTAATTAGGCTTACGCTTACTCAGGATAAGACAATGAGGCCTTGTTTCAGCATCAGAGACTTTCATGCAATCTGCGCCATGAGCTTCTTCTACTTATGCGTCTATTTCGCAAGTAGTTGGAGACCATTCTGTTCGATTGTGGTCTTATGTAATCAAGTCAAGAGCACCTCTCATGAGTTTTCTTGAAGAGGCGCTATATAAATAAGCACTTACAATTACACACACACATACACACACACACCTATTTACTTCAAATATTTTTATAAATTAATCCAGACACATCACATTGCAGACTACCTCTTTGTGAATTTTTCTCTGGGAAGTGTCAATTGAAATTGTGGATCTCCTTTGGTCCTTGTTAAGATCGAATGATTTCCTTTGGTCTTGCTGAGATCGAATGATTTCCTTTGGTCTTTGCTGAGATCGAATGATTTCCTTTGTTCTTTGCTGAGATCGAATGATTTCCTTTGGTTCTTTGCTGAGATCGAATGATTTCCTTTGGTCTTTGCTGAGATCGAATGACTTCCTTTGGTCTTTGCTGAGATCGAATGACTTCCTTTGGTCTTTGCTGAGATCGAATGACTTCCTTTGGTCTTTGCTGAGATCGAATGATCTCCTTTGGTCTTTGCTACGATCGAATGACCTCCTTTGGTCCTTGTTAAGATCGAATGACTTCCTTTGGTCTTTGCTGAGATCGAATGAAACTGATAGAATTTTCTCAGTTGTTGTATGCATCTCAACTTCATTCATATCAACTGCAAAAAGAACAGAATGGAAAAGAGAGGTAAGGAAAGAATATAGTAATATCACTTAAGAAAAGTAATCTACGCCAAGAAAATTAAATTTCATCTACAGTAATTTAAATTATTAGTAATAACCTAATCTAGAGCAGTATTCTAATCTAAACTAAAGTGACAATCTAATCTCATCTATGGTAATAATAGTTATAATACAATCTAATCTCATCTATAGTATTAATCTAATCTAGAGTTATAATCTAATCTAATAAATAGGAATCTATTGTCTTTTTTAGTCTGCAAGTTCATTTCATATCAACTGCTAACAGAGCAGAGTAAGCAAGTAATTCAGTTGCGATCTAATTTATGGCAATCTAATCTTATCTAAATTAGTCTAATGTTATACTTGCATACATCTATAGTTCATTCGTAGCAGCTGCAGTCTGGTTTCTAAAAGGGATATGAATATTGTTCTAAGTGGGCATTAAATTATTTTATTATCAATCATTATCTTCATATTCGTCAAAGACATTGTAATTGTGTTACTTGATTTTGGCTGAAAAACAGTTAAGTGAAAATTAAAATGTAGAGCTGACTAGATTTAGTCTGAGGAGTAAGAGATGAAGATCTCAGCAGATCTCTTCTGTTCCGTATTTCGACAGGTTCCAGGTCATCCAGATTCCATTCCAACCAAGATCTCGCTGCTGGCTTTAAACCTGCCAACAAAAAACCAAAAGAAGCACACTTATGCAACTAAAAACACAGAGTTATGCAACTAAAAACACAGAGTTATGCAACTAAACACACAGAGCATGTATCACAGCTATTTCTTCAACTTTGGGGAGGGGGATAGTTAAATGGTAACACTCTTGCTTGAAGAACACATATTTTGAAAGAAGCAGTTCGATAACCGTAGCCCCAGCTTTTCACTCCCTAGGGGATACCTGTAAAATGAGTTGGCGCCTAACAGGCTGCAAAGATGTGTGTTCAATAAGATCATGAAATTTGTACCGTCATGTTTCAATGTTACTTACTGCAGTTTGTCAGTGAACTTGTCAATAAACACAAATATTATATTATTATAAACTTCAGCTTACTATTTGAGACTTCCAATTCTGAACAGCAACAATTTTAACAGTTCTGTTTATCCCTGAAATCTTCATAAACATAAAAGTGGCTAAAATATTTGTAAAATGGCATATCATGTTTTCAATTGGCAATTGTTACCTGTTACCCATTGATAGGCAAGATTCACAAGTTTTTCTTTGAAGTCATTGTTGAAATTCGAATAAGAGTCTGAAAACCCTTCACAGAAAGCAGCATACGTCGACTGCGACAGCAAACGTGGATACGACTAAAAGTAATCAAACACAGTCTCAAAGTGTAACACATGAAACACAGTTTAACATTAAATTCCAATTTAAGTAAGGTAACCTAATACAGCCATAAAATATTGTTACATGCCAGATATTACTACTTTTCCAATTTAAACTTTAAGTGCCACTATCTAATTAATTGATAATTGCAAAAAGAAGTTTTATTATGAGAATGTTACATAACTTTGTATTATAAATGTTTCTATTATTTATTTCTTCTGTAAGCTACTGTGCTTTTGCAGGTAGTCAAATAAAGAATATTCTTACTTACTTACTTACTTACTTACTTACTTACTTACTTAATGACCAAGTCTCAACTTATGGCACTGAGCAATTGTGAGTGAAGGACTTGTAACAGAGTAACCATCTCAGAAGAGGCTTGAACATGTACTCTCTGCGTTACAAGTACAGCACTCTACCCAATAAGCTACCGTGACCCAAAAGGATTATTATAAACCATTTCTACCCAAAATAATTAAAAATTGTATAATAAAAAGAAAAGCCTTCTGACCTTAAGAAAAGGTTCTGCATAGTACGGATGATCGGCCAAGATGATTAGCTGTACATAATTGTATGAAACTCTTTCAAACAGCTTTTCTTGGAGACTTTGGTCTGGATTCCACCCATCGAGAAATAACCACCAGAAAAAATCCTGCAATATACATATAATCAGATACAACAAACAAATAGTAGTCATATAAAAAACATCAACAAGACAGGCTAAGCTACATTAAGTATATGCTTATGTATGGGGGCAAATGCTTTTGCCTCTGTTTCAGCTCTGAATCAACCTAACAAGGCTCTCTCTCTCTCTCTCTATATATATATATATATATATATATATATATATATATATATATATATATATATATATATATATATATATACATATATATATATATCTACATAGGATAATGTAATAGTATTTACTACATGCCTTGTATGCACTTATGATATAGTATGATTCCTTAGTAAACAACAAATTGGTAGTTTTCTCCAAATCTCTCTGATTTATACCAACCTTCAAGATAGACTGCGAAATTGGTGAGTAAAAAACCTTCTCGAAGTATGGCTTGTATTTGGACTATAAAATAAAGAGATTATTACAATTAAATTATTTACATGAAAAGCAATTCCTGATTATGGAATTTTAATTACAAATGTTAATTAATAAACCCAACTATACTTGAATGCATGTAAGTAGCCAAAGTTTAATTATTATTAACAAATGTTTAAAAGAAGTCTCGAGTTACAAAACATTATATGTTTCAAAATCTGATTAAAGCTGAATAGTTTTCAATGAATAAGAACAAAAGAATCTAATTCCAAAAAGACAAAGCATGGATTTTAAATTTCAAATAAACAAAACCAAAGCCATTTGGTGGATTTCTGGTGGGTTTTAGGGTGACACGAGTGAACTACCCGTAGTTTCAACAGCTTAACTTACCTCCTTACGCAAGACAGGCTGGGCCTGGGTTATACGACTGAGAATCTGCAAGACCGAAACTCCATTTGGCAGTTCTGACTGTTGGCTTTCATCCAGTTTGGAAAACTGATACAACTAAACCAGTAAACACACATGCATATTAAAAAATTTCATTATAACATAATTTGGAGTCACTGAATTTTCTACAGAATTAAGCAGTCTCTACAAAGATGGGATTGTAACAGATATATTTATCTGTTAGTGAACAGGCTGATTGATTCCACAGTCAAATAAGAACATATGAACAGCGTGCCACATCGATCTGAGTTCCGAGGGTTTGCAAGCATAATACAGAGTTTGTACAGCACTAAAGAATACAAGATTATCTTCACAATATACTGTACAGACAGTGTTCTGTCAAAACATTCATAATGCTTAAGGCCTGGCCTAAAGTCTACTCAGTAAATATACTGATTTATAAAAGGATAAAACTGAAAAAATACTCTAGAATCTAAATCAAACATTGAAGTTGTAGCAACTCATGTAACAATGACAAAATTAGTAGGTAATTAAGTAAGTATATTCTTTATTAAACCAATTGCATATCCTCACTCTAAGATAGCTGCAGATGAAACAGAAACTAGAAACAACAGTACCTCAATCAACTTAGGCTTTCCCATCACTTTTTGCTAAAACACAAATACATCAACACACATCAATTGGTAGTAACTTTTATAATGCTGGTGTCTAATGCACAAGGCATGAAAAAAGATAGCATTAAAAAGTAGTACGTGATACACATAACGAGCGAACAAGAATATATTTATCCACATGTCCTCCAGGCAAGGCATGATACAACTTCCGTAATGAACTACTTGGTCTTTCTTCGCCCCTTTTCTCCAAGCATTTGAAAGCATTCCTTCTATCGTGGTTTGGTGCCATCAGGTCGAGGGCGCCTCTGAAGAATTTCTCTTGTAGTGGCACTAGGCAAATTTACGCTTACGCTTACAATTACGATACATATAGCTTTCATACCTTTCATCCCTGCTTGATAACTGTTCTCTGCTGGCACTTGGAACACCTGTATATACATCTTGAAAAGGTGCTATATAACTGTTTTCAGAGCTGCTAGCACTACCGGTATATTAAGTGTCTAGATAATTAGCTAAAATGAATTCCCAAAACAGTTATACTTAAGCACTGGTGAAGCACCTGAATGATACACTTTTGTATTAAAAGTTACCTAAATTGTATCCTGTTATTTCCAATCACTCAGCCAAACTAGAAACGAAAACAAGGCCTTAGAAGCAACACTCACAGTCTTGTTTGGCACTTCTCTCAAATTTGTCTCTAAGTTCTGGCTCTGCCTTTTCTCTAACAAAAAAAGGTACGTATTTAATATTATCAATCACCATCTGTGCATCACAAAGGAACTACGGTCTATAAACAACTAACCAACCAACCAACCAACTAACAATCCAACTATCAAACCGCCTAGCCAATTAATTAACTTAACTAACAAAATCAATTAACTAACCAACCCCAACTACTAATCAAATGAAGTTCTGTTTAATTTAATTTTAACTGTAATTGCCAATTTTTATAAGCCCTTTGTCCTAGGCCTCACCAATTCTCACTCCCAGAAAGGGATACCATAAACTTTATCCCCCAGGCAGCTTTATAAGGGCATCTATTAAATCCTACACCCTTTAAATTGAGATTATCAATTAAAAGCTAATTATATCCTGATCAAACGTTTAAACGGTACACCTAATGCCTACATATGGCCACATTTTTTGTAATCACATTGTGTTCTGAGTTTCTGACAATGTGTTAATGAATAAATGAAACTTCAATTCTGTTATAGTGCCAGTGTCTAATTCATGAAGCATCACCCAATGGCACACCAAACAACAAGCCACTGTAAGGTTAATACCCATAAATTCAGTCTGCTGAGAAATGCAGCCTGTTGTGGGTAAGCCAGCAACCAATGGTTATTAATTAAGTTCATGGTATTTGTTTTGTCTAATCATTGTTTTGTCTAATCATTGTAAACAAAAATTCCTATCTTAAACTCCTTGGTTTAATGCACTGGACATAACCCATTCATGCAGGTAGAAACTGCTAACCGTTTGTATGTTTTCTGTATCTGTGGCCTGGAAATGTATGAGAATGTACACTGTCACTTGCACTTTTCTCAACCAGAAGATCTTTGTACTTTGGAAAGACTGGTTCTGTGGTACTGATCTTTGAGCAAAGTTCACTGATGCTCCCAATTTGAAATGCTAGTACGTTAAAATTTATGTCAAAGAAATAAGTAACCACCACAGTCCTTTAATTTTATATTTTCACTATTTATTACAAAAAACAATAAAATAAAACTTAAGTATTGCTGATTAATAAACTCAATGAAAGCATTGGCAAGCATTTAGTATCGTGGTGCGTACATTTTCCGAAATAATATGACATCTTTTGGCGTGCTGTCATTGGCCGTAAGAAAACGGTGCTGGTACGCCATGATTGGCCGATTTAAATAGGGTAATTAAAATAGGCTAAGACATGGAGTAACAATTATTGAGTAACAATTATTGGAGGTAATAATTAAAATTGCATGCAAAATTTTATAGAAATACGATGCAAGGCAAATTAAATAGTAGAAATTGGAGGGAAATAATAGAAATTGCGTCTAGACTAATAACAAAAATTGGCGGGAAAGTTCTAGAAATTGCAGGCAAATTCTTAAACGTTCTTTCGTGAGCTAGATCTTCTCGTTGTCAACATGAATGCCTTTGAGCTCCACGATATCTGTAGAGATAAACTTAGCGCTCTACAGTATCTACAACGCCACAACGTTCTGCATAAATATATTTATGTATATAAATTATATAAAATGTGATTAAATTAATCTAATTAATATAAATAATATATATATTATAATTCAGTTTATAATTAATAATATATATAATAATATTATAATTTAAATTAATTATTATATTTTATTATAATTATTAATATTAATTATATATATATATATAATGTAATATAATTATAATTAAATATACATTATATACATAACTATATACACATATACATATAACAATAAACAATATATAATATATAATTTATGTAATATAATTATTATAAACATTAATACATAATTATTATAATTAATCAATTACAATATAATTAATTATTATAAAATTATATAATATTAATATTAATTTATATTAATATATATATTATTAATATAATTATATATATACATCTATGTATTGTATATGTATTTAATTATATATTTTATTATATAATATATAAAATTTTATAATTATATATTATATAATAATTATATATTGTATTGTATTGTATTTGAACACTTGTTATAATTATAATGATATTAATTATATCAATTATATAATATTATATATTAAGAATTAATAATTAATATATGTTACATATTTATATTATGTTCATTAATATAATATATTAATATTATGTATTATACATAGAAATATAATAAATAATAAATATATTTATTAATGATATTAATTATTATTATATATGGGTTCCGGACAATTCCCTCTGACATTTCCCCCGGGCGTTTCAATAGGACAATTCCTCCCCCAGATAATTCCCCATCTTCATTAAAATCAATTAAAATCTCATATATAGCTAATATTTATATTAAATATTGTATAATATTAATAACATATAATAATATATCATAATTATGATTATAATTATTAATATATAATATTATGATTGATACAATAATTGTTAATATATAATATTATTATTAATATAATTATAATTGTTAATTATAGTTATTAATTAAAACTATAATATAAATAATTATAACTAATATAATTAATTATAATAATATTTATTAATTAATATAGTAATATAATTATTAAAATAATAAATAATATGTAATAATAATTAATATCACTAATAAATATATTAATTATTTATTATAATTATAATTATATAATTATTATATAATATATAATTATTAAATTATATATATATAATATAATACATACACATATACATAGGTATTTATATAATAATATTAATAATATATAAAAGTATATATTAATATTATTAATATTATATAATTTTATAATAATTAATTATATTGTTATTGATTAATTACGCTGCATCATAGTCTATTGCCCTGTATGGGCTTGCAGGCCCTTGATCATGCGATTTTAAGTGGAGCGTGCGAACTCCCTTAACTTAACCGTCTTAAGACGGGCAAACATCTAGTAATTATATAATAATATGAAATATATGTAATTATTTTATCATAATTATTATATATATATATATTAAGCAGGGGGGTTATTATCCGGTGGGAATTGTCCTATTGAAACGCCGGGGGGAGGAAAATGTTCGGGGGGAAATGGCGGAGAATTGTCCTAGACTCATTATATATTATATATTATTAATAATAAATCATAATAATTAAAAATTAATTAAAAATATTATAATTAATTATTATTTTAGTTATAATAAAGAATTATAATTAATAATTATAATTATATTAATTATAATGTTATGTATAAATAATTCTACTTCTAATGATGATATATTATGATATATTATTAATAATATATAATATGTAATATAAATATTATAGTGTATATAATGTAATTATTATTATATTATAATAATTGTTACAATTTAAATATTTATTATTTATATATATATATTCATCATATGATATCCTATATTATTTATATAATATATATTATATATATGTATATATTCAAAATTATTATTATTTCATATTTCAATAACAATATATAATTGAAGGAAACTATGTTGGATAAAACTTTAATATTGATATATTTAATTATAATATTATATGATATAATATTAGTATTATAAATATAAATATTTTTTTTATTTACTTTCATTCACGCCATATCAAAGAGTGACCTCTATGAATATATAGTCCGTGTATATTTAACGGGAAACAACGACCTTGACAATGACAGAGGAAAAGTAGGTCATAAATGTACGCACCACGATACTAAATGCTTGCCGCATCATTAAAAGTCAAACTAAAACTCTAGCTTTCATGAATAGTATGAAATACTAGTTTAAAAATTGAAATCCAGAAACCTACAATATAATATTATCACCTTGCAAATTAAACCGTCATGACTTCTGAGTAGCGCAAAAGTCTTGCGTTAGAGTGCCGTCCTCAGTGCGACCACTCTCCATTTTCTGAAATCCCAAGCTCTTGCCAAATAAATCCCAAGATTGACCAAAAGTGTACCAACAAATCCCAAGTTACCAAAAAGCAAAAAGATGTGATGAAATATGAAATGCGTTTAAACTTTTAACAATCACAATTTTTCACAAAAATGCCTAGTTAAGAACTCGCAAAGAAAAAACCGGAGCATAACATTGAATTAACAATGTTTACAGGTTACAATAATGATAAATGTCTTTCAGACTGAACGTTTTTTCTAATCCGATTCGCTGCCACTGTTGTAAAGTACGGTAAAAACTAATCTGTAGACCTTAGAAAAAATCCCAAGATTGCTAGGCAAAATCCCCAAATCCCAAGTAGGACCACTAAAATCCCAAGATCTTGGGAAAAATCCCAAGCAGTGGTCGCACTGGCCGTCCTGTTTTTCAAACTATGATCCAATCTGGATGGTCAAAACCTCAACAGTACAGAATATAAAAGTTTTCCACCAGCACCATCTAGCGAACTTGGCCACAAAACGAGGGCATCTACTGCGTAGGCCTACTGTTGATAGCTGTCACATCAACGTTGTACATCCGATCACACAGAGAAGATTTGGCACCCATTCTCGAGTGCCGAGGCTAAGAAAATGAAACCGCTTCCACTAACACCCTTACGGCGAAATTAAATTCTGTTTGTATGTGTCAGTATTATGGTGATCAATAAAAAGTATTGATTGATTTGATTGATCTTCAAAACAGCGTGAGCAATAATAAACGCTTTGCACAAAACAATTCAGACTTAAAAATTATAAAAAGGATACGTGGTCTGGCTATTCTAACCATTCCGAGCTCTGCTTCTTTCGACTGATCTTGCTTTTTGCTAGGAATCTCTTCGATGCAAATCATACGAGATGCCAAACAATTAATCGATGCGTCGGCCGCCATCTTAGGACTTCTGTCTCCTTGGAAACGCGCACCAGGTCATGCAAGTGTGCGCCACTGAAAACTGATTCCTACAATACAATACAACTATGCGTTTCTAGTTTTTGGAGTGCAATTAAATATAGCATATAATTTTATTATCATACTGCAATTGCTATCAACATTTTATTTCACGTTTTCCTAGATAAACGTTTCAACCTTTTTAATAGACATAACACCGTTTAACCTGGGACTATTATTACTGTAATAATAGTCCCAGGTTTAACAAGTCTAAATTTGGACCATTAGGCTATTAGACAAATAAAAGTGCAACAATTATTGTTAATCAGCACTTTGCTTTATCATTATGTCTTTTAATAAAGTAAAGTGATATACTTTAAAACATAAAATTTTTTGCTCTTAGCTTACAAACGTGGCCAGTAAATAGTTAATCTTAACTATAAGCATTTTACCATTTAGTGGCCATGTACCACATAATGGCCATGGCCACTAAATAGTAAGCCCTGGCCATTAAATGGTGCTTCTGCTAAGTCCGGTTTTCCGGTGCTTATAAAAAATTAACAAAAGTAACAATTTGAATGAGATGAGCTCTATCACATGCTTCATCTGATTCGCTTTCTGTCGGTATCAACAGATCTTTTCTAGCTCCATACATTGTTGCAAATCACCAAAACAAAATAATAAGTGGCCACTAAATGGTAGTTTTACCCTATTAGCCTAGGGGCCGTCCATAAAGTATGTCACGCTCCAGGGGGGGGGGGTTTAAGAAAGTGTGACAGTTTGTGACAGGGGGAGGGGGGTCAGGCCATGTGTGACGTCACACATTTATTTATTTTTATTTTATTTATAATTTATTTTTTATTTTGTTAGTAGAATTTCATAGCTTTAAAAATAATTTTCAAAAATTTTCTGAAACATTTTAATTAGTTTTATGTCAAAATAGCATGAAATGCATATCTCCTGAATGTGTTTTTCACGATTCCTCTCGCTAGGAGCGCTAGTAATAATGCTGTTGCGAAGCCTTGTTTATGTATTAGCCTTGCTTTCGGAAGTATTATTATTTCTATGTTGAAAGTGTGACGTACTTTAAGGGGGGGGGGGTCCGAGTTTTGTGACAGTTTGTGACAGGGGAGGGGGTAAATGGTCAAAAAATAGCGTGACGTACTTTATGGACGGCCCCCTATAAGATCTTAATTGGACGGGTTTGAAGTTTGAACATGTATCAATTGATGAAAGCAACGGATGACAGAGTCATCTGGAAGCAGACAGTTCAAGGTGCGGCCAAACTTCGGATCGAAGATGGCTAAAGACAAGACAAGGCCTTTTTTGCAATTAAATATAGAAAAAATGCGCTATATAATTCGGTAAACATCGACATAAACTTTCGTGAACTACCTTGACCCGACCTGTTCCAAGCCAATAACAGTCAGTCTTACAGTCAACACTCTTAACCTGACCTTACTTCAGCCAATAAGCGTCAGCGATTCAAATCACTGATACGTCACGAATATAAACTAATATGCAAATTAGTTTATCAGCCACGAGCACAAAGACGTGTTAGTACTACAACTATCTATTATCGTAATTCTAACTAATATTAATGGAATTTATTAATTCCGTGGGTGTCCAGCCCCACATTTAAAGTTCTTCATCCTGGACATATATGCACCCAGACTTGAAACGTGACCCCCTATTGTAGTGTTTAAACACAATAGAGAATGTCCTCAGATTCACATTTCGGTGTGACCGTGCGCGCGTTATGAATTTAATTATATAGAACTAACAATATATTATTATAATAGAATACAGGGGTCCCACTCCAAAAATTCAGATTTCACGACACAATTTTTTGCAAATTTCATGACAATTTCAGGACATATATAGGCCTATTCGTCGCGAACAAAATGACAATTTTTGAAGAGTAGGCCCTAAACGCCGATAATGTAGGCTTACAGGGCTATAATATTATGAGATAAGAAATCTAGCATAAGCAAGTTATGCATGTATTATTTATTGTTAAAAGAATAATCGATTGACATTAATGGCGCAGGACTTTTTTAGCCTGCAGTTCTACACAAAAAATGCAGTTTTAAATGAATTTGTGCAGCTATAGCCTAAAAGCATTTTTGTGCAGTTAAAATAGCTTAAAAGGGTCATTGTCATACCATTGGGAATAATTTACCATGACTTTTTGAAAAAGATAATGAGAGATGGGGTTGTGCAGCACTTAAAATTCCTTTAAAAAGCCCTGCAATGGCGTCCATCTTCGAGATATCTACATATCTAGGTCTAGTTAGTAGTTTTCTGGGCTCATTGAGAAGAAAATGCCATTGGTTAGGGGCCGTCCATAAATGACGTCACGCTATTTTGGCCGATTTTTAACCCCCTCCCCCTCATCGTCACACTTCGTCACAAAAAGTAAGACCCCTCTGAAAATGACGTCACAAAGCTCTGACCCCCTAAAACCAATTTCCATGGCGAAGCAAAATGCTCTTTCATGGAACAAATAGCGAAAGCATGAATATTTTAAATTCTAACGGTGACCAAATAATTATTGAAATAATTAGAAAATTATTAATAATGGTGCCCGTATATATTAAAATAATTTAAAAAATAATGAAAATTTAATCCTCAAAATTAGTGCTGTTGTTATTAAAATTAAATTGTTGTTAATTGTTAAATTTAATAACATAGACCTGGTGTGACGTCACACTACTCAGACCCCTCCCCACCCCCATGTCACACATCGTCACAAATTTCCGACCCTCCCCCTAGGTGCGTGACGTCATTTATGGACGGCCCCTTAATAGACAACGAATAGGCCTACAGTTGACATCGTTCTAAAAAGAAAGCGGCTTGACACCTTCTAGCCCCTCAGTTTCGGGTAATGGCAGACGCTTGGTACCACACCGTCTGGAAATTATCCCTGTGGTTTTTATAGAAGCTGCATAAATTTACATTAGGCCTACTTACGAAACTTACACTACATCTGTATAACTGGTCTGGTGTAGAAGTTCCGTGGAAATGGTTGGCGTACGAAGAAGGCGGTGGATTGTCTGTGGAATCGCCGTCTGGTTGGTCATCACAGCAACCATCTTCTTCACGTTGCAGTCAGATTCCGTTCCAGAATCTGAAGCCTATCTGCAAAAAGGTGCGACAAAAATTCCAATTCAATACTGGACTTAGGCGATAAGACGCTCCTAAATGAGCTGGTGTTCATGAGTTATGGTTTTGTTTGGCGCTGAGATATTTATTAGATAGTGTAGTGGTTAGCGTTCTCCAGCTGCTTCCTCTATATATAGCTAACGCAGCTATAGTGAGTACACACACGCGTACACTGTCGGTGGGGAACTGGGAAGATGAGACGGCGAGGGAGAACTGGCCACCCGCCTTATGTGCAGAGGCGAAGAAAATTAAGTCGCTAACACTTTATACCCATGGCTGCCTCATAATAATAATAATTCTTCCTTTATTGAAACAATCCGGTTGACACATCGCAACCGGTACAGTTTACAGTTATGCAGTTGAAACAATTCACAAGAACGCAAATGACAGAAGATATAAATCTTAACTATTAGCAGAACAGACAGCCTGCAATACACGGCGCTAACAGCAGCATAACATAAGGGAGCGCTCTTCTTGGTATAGCAATGCAGGCAGCAGCGCCTCAAGAAGGAGTATGAATGGCGCTATATAAATATTTTGTTAGACAAGATTTGGTTAGATTAGGCTAGACTAGAATATATTGCAAATAGTATACTAATCTAGATAATTCTGGATTGGATTGGATTTAATTGTATTAGATTAGAGAAAGATTGCAGCGTCGATGGATTTCGATTGTCGTATAGGCCTACATTGGCTTAATTCAACTGATTCTTTCACCAGCTGAGCCTCATAATTTTCTGGGCGACGTCTTTTCTCCATGACCATAAGATACGTTGTTGGCAGCCGAATGAAGCAGCGTAGGGCCTACAATCAATGAGTGATTAACAAAAGCCTGTCCCTGTTTCAACTGTTCAACACTGTACATGACATCAGTATTGTTTTGGAGTGAATGCTGGCAGTGAACGTGGAATTGCACTGTCAGTGAAATTAAGACAATGCACTAAACTTCATTTCTGAATCGTGTTGCACCATTCATACGGGCAGCGGTGGTGTAATCGTTCATGCGAAATTCTGTTAGAATGATAGACATTGAGGCTATAAACGGTCGCTAAAGACAACGTTGACACAATAAAGCGCCTCTTCTGGAACAATTGCTGCAACATGGGGCTCGGTGGTGTAGGGTATGTTCGGTGCCTTGCAGCCGGAGGGTTGCGGGTTCGAATCCACCTCAAGCCGCCGCGTAGGGACCCTGGGCAAGTCCTTCACTCGCAATTGCTCATGCGCTTCGGCGTGAAACTCCGATTCAGTGTCCGCGCTGTAGTCGGGAGCGCCTCTGAGTCGAAATCTTGAAGGGGCGCTATATAAATATCTGAAATGAAACTGAAATGAAACTGACAAAATGCAAGATCAAGTGCATTGTATGGCCTATACCAGGGTCTGGTTGTAATTGTAATTACGACAATTTATATAGTAGGCCTATATATATCGTCAGTAGAAAACCAATTATAGGATGCTTTAGACTGTCAACTGTCAGCGCAAAGTAAGAGTTGCATAGAAAGCAAATTTTAAGCTGTTTTTTAAAACATGAAGGCTTTTGTGGAGGAATTGTAATTGTAATTGTAGTCGAACATTTATAAAGCGCCACTCAGCGATTCAGTTGTTCATATATTGTCAAACGCTCTGCTGATTGGCTAGATCTTTTTTCTTCCTAGGACTAGGACTGCCTTGGCTCAACGCCGGGCATTTGCTGTGGTTGGTCCCTCTACTTGGAATGGCCTTCCACCTCATTAAGGGCTAAACTAATGACTAGTTTTTCCTCTTTGGTCTCTCGTTCTTTAAAGACGTTTCTTTTCCTCCGGGGTTTTCGTGCTGAGAGCGCTTCTGAATAGTTATTCTGAGAGAGAGGCGCTATATAAATCTTTAGTAACAATACAATACATTGTGTCGTCTTGTGGTCTCTATAGCTATTGCCGATGACGTTGGTAAAGTCGGTGGATGTCGACCGTTGGCAATGCGAACGGTGCAAATGATCTCGACGAGTGAAACGACAATCTTCGTGTTACCTTTCCTCGATTCAGAGGAGGTTATACGGCTGTAAGTAAATTAGCCTTTCAATAATTAACTAACGAGTCCATTGATGATGTTGTAGTAGCTTCAGGTAAACATTGCAGTACCTGGATGTCCTCTAATCGGCTGCGGCTGGATTCTTCTAAACCCAGTTTATTTGGCTTGGCACGCGCCAGCAGCTTGCCAAGATTGACCTGGAGGCCCTAGCCCAGGACTTCCGCAGTTTGCCTTCGCATCCACTGTCCGGGACCTTTGTGTCACTTTGGACCAAGAACTAACTTTCACGCGACGTATCAACCTGCTATGCCGCGATTGCTACTACCAGCTGCGTCAGCTTAGAGTGGTCTTCCGTTTTTTAACATCTAATGCTGCCTTAACGCTTTTGCACTCTTTTGTTGTTTCCGCCTCGATTACTGCAACGCCCTTTATGTGGGTCTTCCGGCAGCTCGGGTTGGGTGTTTGGATCGGATCATGCGCGCGGCGGCACGCCTCATTTGCTGCATCCCAAGACTCGGCCATGTCATTGTTTACATGTGGGATGTCCTGCATTGGCTCCCTTTCCAGCAGCCTTGGTTTGGCGCTGCCTCGCGGGTGTGACCCCTGTTTACTTACAGGAACTCTGCTGCTCCACCCTGAGCGTCCAGCGCCGTGGCTCTCTCCGCTCCTCTAAACAGGCTGAGCTTCTTGTCCAAAAAGTCGCGTCTATTATGCAGCGCTGTGCCTTTTCTGTTGCTGGCCCTGCAATCTGGAATGGGCTCCCTGTTGAATTACGCCTAGTGCCTAGAGCCCTTGCGGCAACATTCTTCTCTAACCTTAAGACTGTTAATTCTCTTTAGCCGGGGTTGGGTCGGGAGCGCTCCTGAGTAGATAGATAATCTATAAGGGGCGCTATATAAATATCTTAAATGAATGAATGAATGTTGAGGTCTGAGAACATTCTGCACTGTACGCAGGAGCCTAACTAACATCAAGGACTGCTGGGTGTCAAGACGAACACCACTCCTACGAAGAGACCCAATTAAGTTTATAGGAAACACCGCTCTAGATTTTGTGTGTGATCTACGCACGTATGCAGTATTTTGTATTAAGGAAACGCTGCCCATGTAATATTTTTAATTATTATTGTTACAGACAGGTCTACTGCATGTCCTGATAATGCTGTATCCCCATGTCTTTCTCTCTCTTGTTTCTGTGCTGTCATGTTTTGTTGAATAAAAAATATATATATATATATATATATATATATATATATATATATATATTTGTATGACCCACTTAAGGTTGGCTATTGATCACTGAAAGGTGACAACGCATGACGTTCTAGCCTTTACAACTATCTGTTTGTTGAGTTGGCGAAAGACGCTGTTCAAACTTTTACACAGCGTCTTTTCACAAATCATGACAAACCTATAGATAGCTGCGAATTAATATTGGTTGAAAGTACTTCTTCATTGTATTATTATTTCTGGTATAGCATACAGGTTTGATTTGGGTGTAATATATGGCATAGCACACCATATAATTATGCAGTAGACAAGACAAGACAGTAGACAAGTGTAACATTACAGTAGACAAGTGTAACATTACTACAACAACATTACTAACATTATTACATTACAAGTGTAACATTACTACTCCAACTGGTGCTCAATGACGTCAAATTACAACACAGTTGTCGTTATGTAGAAGCATGGGCCTAATGTGTTACAAATAATTATTGTGATTACCTTGGCAACCTTCTTATGCAATTATAATAATAATAATAATAATAATAATAATAATATCTTTTCTTTAATTTAGCGCCTGACAAACGCACTGCGCTGTACATTTACATGTTATGCAATTGAAACAATCTTAACTAGTTAACTACTAACAGAACAGACAGCCTGTAATACACGGCGCCAATAGCAGCCTACAAAGCAAATCCGCCCTAACGGGGCTCGAACTCGGTACCTCTCGCACTCTTCGCCAGATGTTAATGTTATCCAACGCGCCAGATGTTATCCAACGCGCCACCGGAGTAGTTTAGTTCATAAATGATATAAATGATAATGTTAATTCGTGTAGTGTAAGCCAGTACTAGCATTTCCTTAAATACATCAGAAGTGTTGGTTGCTCAGGAAATTCTAATCAGACATTGTATACATTGGTGAGTGCAGGTGCACTAAGCTGACCTATGAACCGATTGAGGATCTGCCTCGAGCGTCAGTCATCATTACATTCCATGATACGGAAACGATTTCCTCTCTGCTTCACACGATCCATTCAGTCATCCAACGAACCCCTTGTCAGTTACTACAGGAGATCATCGTCATAGATGACTTCAGCAAAAAGGGTACAACAGGCAGATGCTATTCATTTTTAGTTTTACATCTAATCAAATAAAATCTAGTCTAATATTAATTATATCAGTTAATCTAATCTAGTCTGATCAAGCCTAATCAATCAATCAATCAATCAATCAATCAATCAATCAATCAATCAATCAATAAATTAGTCGGAATTTATACAAGTACAAATTAGGGCTGTAAACGAGTATAGTAGCAGTAGTAGCAGCAGCAGCAGTAGTAGTAGTAGTAGTCATTTGTAATCTTAATCGTAAACTCTAAATCTAAACTTCTAAAACCTAAAGAGTCATTCGAAAGCCAAACGCAGGGCATCAGCTTAGAGGGGTTGTCCAAAGGGACATTTGGAAGGGTAAGTCAGAAGGAGGCCCGAGTCCGATTGCCAGAGGGGCAGAGTATAGCTGTTACGGTGGGTGTTGTTTAGGTCGAGAATTGGAAGGTGGAGAATCAGATGAGTCGGGGTGGGAATTCTTGAACTGGTGAAACTTCAGTTTTGAGTGGAAAGTCCGAGTATTGATAGATAACCCGAGGTAGAAGTTTTGGGTGATTGGCAGTGATAGTGGAGGAACCGAAAATTTGCGGAATTATGAACCGAAAATTTGTAGTCTTACATCTACATGTAGTCTAATCCAATCTAGTCTAATATAATGTAATCTAGTATCAGTGGCGTAACGAAGGAAGGGGCAGAGGGGCAACCGCCCCTGGGCGTAGCACAAGGGGGGCGCAAAATTAGCTTTCGTTGGTACAAGTAGGCCTACTAAGACAAGAATGATTAAAACTCAGCAAGAAAATTAAAAGGGGTGCAGTCATCAACTCTCACGGTGAGAGTTGATGACTGCACCCCTGGGCACTGAAACCCTTTTTTTACGCCACTGTCTATTATATTCTAGTCTAATGCAATCCTATTTTATCTCATCTTCTATTGCAGTCCTATTAATCTCATGATTCTCATCGACTATATAATCTGTATCTGCGCAAGACTAAATTTTTACAAACTACCGTTTGAGATGAATATTTGAGACTAGCGAGAGCGGTATCGTAGATTTAGAGTAATTGTAATTGTAGTTAGGAACTTCTATTGCAGTAATTGTAATTGTAATTAGGAACTTCTATTGCGCCGATGTCTAATGCACAAGGCATCAACCGATAGCACACCAAAACCAAGCCGTAATCAGGTCAACATAAAAAAGATCAGTCTGTAAGAAACAGAGAGACAGCGTAACGGTGGATAAGAGTATAGAGTTTGCGAATTGCGACTTGTTCTGTCTGAAGGACACAAATATAAACTCACGTGAAGAGTTTCTCTTGAAAAGATTCCCAACAGATTTGAGACTATAATTACAATTACACTCTGATGTTACAGATGATCTCGGCGATGTTCTGGAAATCTACCTCAGAACAGTGTTCTCAAAACGAGTGAAACTCTTCCGGAATTCAGAGAACATCGGTCTGGTTCGATCGCGACTGAAGGGCGTACAACTGTCTCAGAGTGAAGTGATCGTATTCATGGACAGTCACTCGGAAGTCCAGCCAGGATGGTAAAATTAATGCTCTTGAATTTTAATTGAGGAAAACAACTGTATTGACAAGGATAATGACAACAATTTATATGGCGCCGTAACGCAGCCTGATATAATTAGGGCGTCTAACAATCAACTAGCATCTAGCAGGGTAGACCTTAGAAAATAAGTGAGTCTTCATGAGTTTAAATTTGAAACGGTCAACCGAGTCAGCCGCTCAAATGGCAGGTTAATGCCCAGTTAATGCGAAACATGTACATATACAGTAGTACACGTTATTTAGGTAAGTAAGTAGTCTTCGTATTCATTCATTCATTTATTGTGAGCATTTATATAGCGTTCCTTCAATAACCTACTCAGGAGCCTCCCAGCAGTGGCGGCGCCAGACACTTTTTGTTACCAGGGCATAGCCAGGGCAGTCATACAAGTAACCAGTGCAGGGGTGATTTATGACAAGCATGGTAGCGCGAGCTTATATGGTGACCATATGCATGGTGACCATTTAATTTCGCGCTACTGCGCTCGCCAAAGGTCGCCCCTCTGCACTATTATACTTGTCAGGTCAGAGGCTCAGATGGGCAAAGCCCTCTGAAGCTGAATGCTTTTTCACATTTGTAAAGCAAATTTTAACATCTTAGTGAACTTGGTAAGGCATTACTAAAAAATACTCTTTTGGGTAGCATGCATGCACAGCAGTTTTCAAAAGCAAAAATTTCAACAAATACAGCCATTGATTCATGTATTGCTTAGGCTACGCATTTGCTCAAGTATAAACTAAATATTTTACTTCACTTAACTTATTTACAAAATCAGTTGCCAACTTTTAGTTAAACGTTTTCATTTTATTTGAAAAAAATAGTTATAGTTTAACTAAAAAATTACTTTGTGCGCATCACTGCCAATTCATCTAAAGGAAAAGGTGTACAAGACAATGATAAGACCAGTGATGATATAGAGGGCAGAGGCCTGGGCAGTGACGGGGAGAGAGGAAGGCTTCCCGGTGAGAACAGAAATGAGAATGCTGCGGTGGATACGTGAGTCTCGCTGAAAGATAGGAAAAGAAACGAGAACATCAGAAAGAAGCTGGGAGTGGCATGTATTACTGACAAAATACGAGAGGATAGATTAAGATGGTATTGTCATGTGATGAGAAGAGAGGATGAAAGCTGCTTGAAGAGAATTATGACGGCAGAGATACAACAAGCTCTGAAGTCTCTCAGACTGAAGCAAGAGGCTATACCATTGACAGAAAAAGTTGAGAAGAAGGATCCGAGTGGCTGACCCCTCCGCTGGAAGTGACTAATTCAAGCCTGAAGAAGATATAATTATATATATCTTCTTCTTCTGTGCAGTTTGCGTGTGAAGTGTAGACTTTATTGTGGGATCCTAAGCAAGACAATGGGGGCTGAACCCCTAACCTCCCCCAGCAATTCTCACCCTGGTGTTTGCTACTGACAATAGTCCTCCCGCTTTTATCTTCTTCAAACGGTCTACTAGGATGACATGGGTCCTGAGATAAAGTCATGCTCTTAATTAAAGGAAGCAGATGCGATAGTGGAAAAAAGTGTGCCCGATCAGTATAGCGAAAGATCGGCCCAGCTTAAATAAATCTCAGTCTGAGGTAGCAGTGGAACTGGAAGTAATGTCAATTTCCTCACCTCTAATGACGTCGATTTTCTACTTGGAAGTTGACGGCCTATCGGAGCAAAGTGAACTAATAGGCCTATCGGCTTCTTGCCTCCGCTGTATCTGCATTCTCCACAAACATATGCAGCTGAAGGAATATCAGCACCTGAGGTTTAAAGAACAAATTGATGGAAGGAGTACCGATAAAAGGAACCTCAATTTCGACTTTCCTCTGCTCCTTTCTGAATGCCAGAACTGTACATACGTTTCAAGGGATTCGTGGCTGATGATGATAATTTTCGTCTACGTATTATATTTAAAAGTACGGTAAACGAATGAATATACAGTACCATGGCTTGTACAGAGACACTGTAGGAGACAGGCGACAGAGACAGCGATATATATATAATACATATATTATATATGTATGCATATACATATATATATTGAGAGAGAGAGAGAGAGAGAGAGAGAGAGAGAGAGAGAGAGAGAGAGAGAGAGAGAGAGAGAGAGAGAGAGAGAGAGAGGAGAGAGAGAGAGGAGACAGAGACAGAGACAGAGAGAGAAAGAGAGAGACAGAGAGAGACAGAGAGACAGAGAGAGAGAGACAGACAGACAGACAGACAGACAGACAGAGACAGATACAGAGACGGACAGACAGAGACACGCTGGAGCAGAGTGGATACATGCCTCACTGCCATGGTCGTATATCGAGCGTGTCTCCATGCATGTACAAACAACTGAGTGTTCGCTTCTACTGTGGTTCAAAATTCAAACACACATGCACACGTCTGTGGACCTGCAGTTGTGTATCGTGTATCATGCTATAAAGCTGTATAGCAAAATTTTGGAGCCAAAAATTTGGCAGGGCAACGACCAGGGCAAAGGCTTTTTTACCAGGGCATTTGCCCTGGCATGCCCTGGTGTAGTGTCACCACTGCCTCCCAGCCGAGCCACGACTAAAGAAAATAGACGAGCGACTTGTAAAACCTGCGGAGCACGAGTAAAGAGTGGAGCTCAAGCGGATATATATATAACTTTATATCTGAACACTTATATAGCGCCTCAAGAAAGGCTATGGAATAGAAATATTCTTCGCATTCTTCTCCTTGCATTCTTCTTCTGAGCATTCTTTTTCTTTGGATTCTTCTGGATTCTTATTCTTTTTCTTTGGATTCTTCTTTGCATTTTTTTTTCCTTTGCATTCTTCTTTGCATTCTACTTCTTCTTCCGGGTCATTGCCTTTAGATAGGTTCGTACGTCCAATGTCGCCATTCGTCTAATTGTTTAACCCTCTCTTTCAGCCTGCTGTAACCATCTTTCATCATCCAAACCAGTATCATCTTTTGAGGTCTTCCATTGGTCTTTTTCCCTTCCATTCTTCCCTCGATTAATTACTGCCTTTAGAAGCGATTAATACCCTCGCGTTCAAGTATTGACTTCAATTATTGACTTCCTGATTTTCGAATGTCGAAGCCGACAGGAACATTAGGGCAGAAATGCTTCATTGTAAGAGTTGTAGACTTGTGGACTGGTTTATATGACAGTACACAGCTTTCAAGAGGAAGCCAGCAAACTTGGGCTGTTAAGCATCTTCCAGGTTATTTTTCAGTGGTTTTAACACAGATTAAACGTCTTCTGAAGAACTTAAAATCCTTGGCAGGTTAATGCCCAGTTAATGCGAATCATATGTGGTCGATTGGTTTCGAGTGAACAAGTTATCTTTGAACCTCAATAAAACTAATTACATATTATTTTGTTCACATCGAAAGCCTATTCCTGAAGTTAAAGGAACAGTTTTTATGGATAATAAACCTTTACCCCAAGTAACTTCGGTCAAATTCCTGGGAGTATATGTAGATCAGTTTTTAACTTGGAAGGTACATATAGAAAATGTTTCTAAGAAAGTGGCGAAAAGTGTAGGCATCTTGGCCCGTACTGCCCACCTTCTACCGACTAGAATTCGACTTAGCTTATATTACTCCCTAGTCCACCCTTATCTCTCATATTGTAATGTAGTGTGGGCCTCTAATTACCCTTCTCGATTGGTTAGGTTAACTTCATTACAAAAAAGAGCAGCCAGAATTATCTAGGGTAACTCGAACTCCCTGTCTTCTAAGGCCATGTTACAGAAATTGAACATTTGCAATATAGAACAGATTAGAATTAAACAGACCTCAGAGTTTATGTTTAAATATATGCATAATCTTTTGCCTGGAGCTTTTACTGACTTCTTTAGCTTGACATCCCAATCTAATCTTACAATGTTCGGACTTCTTCCAGTTATAGAGGAATTGCCATTAGAACGAATACACGGAAATTCTCCATCAAAAGTGCTGGCCCTAGGACATGGAATAATCTCCCTGTCGCCATTCGTGTTTGTCCTAACATTTCAATATTTAAAAAGAAACTTCGTCATCACTTACTGACTGTGGATCCCTGACTCCCACCATGCTTCCCCTGCTATTACCTGCCGTACATGCTCAAATTCGTACATACTGTGCTCGGTGCAGACACTCATTGTGTGTAATTTTTGATATTTAGTTAACTAGTTAAGCTCTACAATTTTGGTACCCTTATGCATAACCTGCTGCTATGTTTCTCATGTACATGGGTAACCCTGTTAGCGGGACCCTGGTCCCTTAAGGGTTTCTCTCCCTTTGCTTTTTGTTGGCGATTCTATAATATATTTGTGATGTTAATTGTGATGTTGCCTACTTGAAGGAATAAAATGTTTGGTTATGGTTTGGTTATGGTTATATACTGTACATATACAGTATTACACGTTATTCAGACAAGTAAGTAGTCTTCGTATTCATTCATTCATTCATTCTGAGCATTTATATAGCTATATAGCTATAGTTATGTTACGTTAATATGTTAATGTGTTAAGGAAACCGGGCAAGTGAATGAGGATTGGAATGTACTCGTAACCTGACTTTTGTATTTGTTTAACTATAGGCTGGAGCCGCTGCTATACGAGATAAAGAAAAACAGAACAACAATGGCTCATAGCTTCATCGATTGGATGGACAAATCAAGTAGGCCTACGTCTAATTTATTTTGCACGCTGTATGCTTGCGCTACAACAACCACGAAAACTAAAGTCAAACTTATAAGAAACTCAAGCTATACCACTGGAAATGTAGGCTATACGTTTCATTTACATGTATGCTAACAGTGTGCATATTATTCTTGACAGACAAAGTTATAGTAATGAAAGATTTATACTCATTCTTGTCAAAATGTACAATAGTAAGCATGTTAAGAGACGGAATTGTATACAATGAGTGCTATTGAATTTTTTACTTTTTTTATTTATTTTTTTTCTGCACCATACCACATTACACTACATTGCATTTCGGTATAACTTGAGTCATCTCTGAGGACCTTGTAATTTGTAAGTTTACGATTGTGCAGCGCTTCTTCTAGAGAAGTCATCCCCGGCTGAAAATACAAGATGTGCACGATAAAACAGAATGTTCTTCAATCGCTAGCGAAACAGACTCGTAGAAAGGAGAAGATTTTTCGTGTGGCAGGTTGCATGGAAACCTGTTCCAGAATGAGTGTCTCATTTGCTTGAAGTAACATCATATTACTTCTATTATTATGTACTCGCTCTCAAATCCAGCGCTCGTGAATAAGCTGGTGCCCTACGCTTGGCTTTCGAGTGGCACTTTAGAAGTTTGGAGGTTACGATTAACTGGTAAACCCTCCTCTTTTACTTTTCTCAAAACCTATTTCTTCTCTCGTGGCCTTGCGCACTGGGAGCGCCTCTGAACGGTTTATCTTACCGGAGGCTCTTTGTAAATGTTTGAAACAATACAATACAATGCAATAAACAATTATTCATTTGTAACTTCTATAGTGCCAATGATACTGCACAAGACATCAACCAAGCCGTATTAAGGTCAATATTCAGAAAATCAGTCCAGTTACACATTGCATTGCATTGCATTACATTGAGTAACGATACATTACCATGTATCTCGTGTCGTCGTTGTAGCTGGTGTCTGGCACTACAAGCGAGGTGGGTCAAACTGGGTCGTTTACTTTGACTGGAGACTGGAGTTCGGTTGGCAGACGATATCGAAGCAAGAAGGAGCAAAGAGAAGCGCCACTGATCCTATCAAGTAGGTCCTAACGTTTGGAAGATGACCCCCGTATGTCTCTGTCTCTATGTCTGTCTGTGACACTCTGTGTCCGTCTGTTTCGTTGTCTCTGTATCGTAATCGTAAACTCCAAATTTCTAAGACGCCACTTGAAAGCTAAGCGCAAGAAATCAGCTTATTCACGAGCGCTGCGTCGAGTCAGATGGGTTGTCGAGATAGTGGTCAAATAGAGATCAAAGTCCGGTTGCCAGGAGATCAGTGGCAGAAGGCAGAGTGTCGGCAAAGGCGGGTTTTGTTTAGTCGATAAATATTGAAAAGCGAAGGACCAGCTGAGTCAGGGTAGGAATTCTGGCGGAGGTAGACTTTAGCTTTGAGTGAAAGACTGAGGGTGATAGATAGAGGAACCTGATGATGGTCACGTGAGTGACAATACTATTTATCTCTATTTCTCACTATCCTTTTCGTCTAAATCTATCTCTATCTTTATTTCTTTCTCCCTATCTGTTTCTCTCTTTGTCTCTCCGTTCCTCTTTCTTTCATAGATAACTGTGACAAAGTGAAACTCCCTTAGCCAAACTGCAAATGTCGCAGACCCACGTCGTAATGTTCTAGACTCCAGACACCATCTCCTAGACTTCAAATACTATGATAACATTATCTAATCTCGAAACTATGGATAGAGCAAAGCGACAGTTCGAGGCTTATCTCTGCCTCTATCTCTAACCTTAGCCAAACTGCATTAGATAGAACCCGTCGAAATCCATGAGGAACCTGAGACCGTAAGTGAAGCCATGGGGCAATCAATGCTAGACAGACATGAGATATTCTTCGATGGTCTCCAGAAACTGTTCTAGACCCCAAACTTTGTCTCATAGACCACAAACACTATCTCAGAAACCCCATACATTATATTATAAATATCCCAAAACACTATCTCATAGACCCCAAACATTATTTCATAGACCACAAACACTAGCCTATCTCGTAAATATCCGAACACTATCTCATAGACCACAAACTCTATGTTATAGATCCCAAACACTATCTCATAGATCCCAAACACTACTTCACGTACTCGAACACTATCTCATAGACACCAAACATTATCTCATAAACATCCGAAAACACTATCTCATGCATCCCAAACACTATCTCATTGATCCCAAACACTACCTCATATGCTCCAACACTATCTCATAGACCCCAAACATTATCTCATAAATATCCGAAAACACTATCTCATTGTCCCAAAACATTATCGCCTGGACTCCAAACACTATCTCACAAGCTGTAGATTTGTGCGTTCGTTTGGTTGATTTGTTACTTGTTAATTTTATTTATTTTGTAACTTTTGTTTTTGTGCCGTTGTCTGTTAGAACGAAAATAATCATCGGCGCATATGCTGCCATCGATCGTCGATTCTTTAAGGAGATCGGAGAATTCGACGACGGAATGCAATTCTGGGGCGGAGAGAATATCGATCTCTCGCTCAGGGTCAGCTGCTTCATCAGCTATCATCACTAAGTTCTCCGAGAGCTGCTTTGTACCCAGAGGAAGAAGTACACGAAGGGAGGAAGATAAGAAGGAAGGAAGGAAGAAGGGAGGGAAGGAAGGGATGAGGAAGGAAGGAATAAAGAAAGAAGTGTTGGAAGGAAGGACGGAAGGAAGGAAAGGAAGGGAGGAAGGAAGGGAGGAGGGAGGAAGGAACGAAGGAAGGGATGGAGGAAGGAAGGAACGAAGGGAAGGAGGAGGTAAGAAAAGAAAGAAGGAACTGAAAAATAAAGAAGAAAGGAAGGAAGGAAAGAAAGAAAGAATCTAATCAATTTGTCTCAGTATCTATGGCTGTTCTATGTTGCTATGACTAGTTATGTAGATAATTATGGTCATTCTGTGGAGGTACGGTTATTCTATTGAGGCATGGTTATTCCATGGAGGCATGGTTAATCATTATAGGTACGGTCAATCATTGTAGGCATGGTTATTCTATTTAGCTTGGTTATTCCATATAGATATGGTTTTCTATTGAGGCGTGGTTATTCCATGGTAGCTCCTTCATGCCTCAAGACCTTCTTTAGCCCGGGATAAATTCACTCCCTGGTCACTCCAATCTCCTCTCGTCCACCAAAGGCTTTCTGGTTGTTCCCCGCATGTGCGGGGCTACTGCTCAATCTAGAAGTTCTGCTTATGTCGGACCCTCTAGTTGGAACCGTCATCCACAGGAATTAGCCTAACTCTTTGTCTTCCTCTGTTCTGGAAACGGTTTAAGTCCATTTTGTTTCTCAGTGATAGCACTGACTTGCTTTGGGACTTGGGAGCGCCTTTTAATTGTTGAGTGGCGCTTTATAAATGTTCAACTACGCTTACGATTATGGGGTATGATTATTATAATAGAGGTAGCCTATGGTTAATTGGCGATTCTATTGAGGCATAGTTATTCTATTCAGATATAGTTATTTTACGAAGGTATGGTTATTCGATGGAGATATACATGTAGTTATTCTATGGAAATATAGTTATTCTATGGAATCATGGTTTTTCATTGTAGGTATGGTTATTCGGAGGTCAGATAGTGTCCGTGCCTTGTTCGCGAGTTGCTCATCTGGAGGGCGGCAATTTGCGAGACTA
This sequence comes from Aporrectodea caliginosa, assembly GCA_020284085.1. Lineage (NCBI taxonomy): Eukaryota > Metazoa > Annelida > Clitellata > Crassiclitellata > Lumbricidae > Aporrectodea > Aporrectodea caliginosa. The sequence goes on along the minus strand of JACEVL010000154.1, from coordinate 2,373,727 downwards.
TCGTGATAGTTTCTCGTCTCTGATCGAGAGAAACTACAAACGTGTCGTCGAAGTCTGGTTTGACGAATACAAACCCTACTTCTACCAATATTTTCCGACCTTAATCGTAAGTTAGCAGGACCAGTGGTAAACAAATAATTGAATCTGGTCTAAATTAAATGGAATATGGTTTTATGTCAACTTAGTAATATCCTTGATGTATGCAGGTCTGCTTCTATCAATCGACTATTGCGTGGTAGGCCTATTAAGTTCGCAAGTATAGGCAGAATCAGAAATCTAAACTGAAATAGACTAAGTTAGACTGAAAATGAATTATGTTGCATCGAATTTTACTTTTATTAAATTATGTTAAATTGCTAATAGTAACTTGTATGTTTGATGAATAAAAAACCCGGTTTTTTTAGTAGGCCTATTATCCGATTTCTATCGTAAGTATTTGGAGCAAATATATAGTTGCTTATTTGCTCCTCAAACCATAATATTATCATTAGTAGGGCCTACTATTCTACACCTAATAAGAGCGACGATCTGGTGAACAAGAATTAGTCGATGGCGCTGAGCAATTGTGAGTAAAAACTTGCTCAGTGTCCCATACAGTGACCGTCTAAGGGAAGGCTCGAACCTGTACTGTCCGCGTTACTATCGAACTCTCTAACCAACTGGCTACAGTGTTCCACTGTATGTATTTGAACAGTCATTACAACCTCACAAAGACTCTTGATAATTTAAGAATTTATTGTTATCTGGAGAAAGACTGACATTGAAGGACGGTGATCAGCAGAGAAAAAAGCATCTTCCTGAACCTATATAAAACTCTGGTCAGACCTCACTTAGAATACTGTGCTCAAGGGTGGAGTCCCTACACGCAAAACGATAAGGAAGTGCTAGAAAAGGTGCGGCGGAGAGCAACGAAGATGATCAGAGGATTTGGAAAACTGACGTATGACGAGAGATTGCTGAATTGTGGACTGGAAACACTAGAGAAGATGCAGAGGAGATTTAATAGAGACATACAAGTTGATGACTAACAAAGAAGTAACGCCATACTCAAGATTCTTTCAGTTGGCTGAGAGGGAAGGATTAAGGGGACACAGATATAAGATATTCAGAAAGTCCAAAGGCGCTATTAAGCAAAGATTTTTTAGTAGCAGAGTGATAAATGCCTGGAACGAGCTGAGTGAGGAGGCAGTTTCGGTGGAGACACTCAACAATTTCAAGAACAAGCTTGGGCAGATTGGATATTAATTCATGTATTAGTGGTGGTTGTCACACAGATTTTAGTCTTCTGAACAACTTTAAACCTTGTTATGTTAAGTTATGTTATGTTATTGTATTAATTCGTTGTTTCATCTGCTCGCTTTAACAGCCCGTGGATCCTGGAAATTTAAGGGAGAGAATGAAAGTGAAAGCGAGAGCAATGTACAACTTCTCCTGGTATCTCCAGAACGTCTTTCCTGAGCTGGGATTTCCCGACAAAGATAGCTTCGCGTGGGGCAGTGTTAGTAATGGTCCAACTGCTTCTCTCGAAAATCATATTCTGTGCATCAAGATATGTAATCATGTAATCTTAAATGGCGTGGCGCCTATTCAAACGGGCAGCGTGTGGTGGTGAAGGATCTCACCGGATCAATTCACTGAAAAATGAACATGGTCGAGGTTAATTATTCGGTCGCTATAGTGAAATCAGGCACGCAGCGAGACTTAAATTCAAGACGAGGCAACTTCACAGACCATTGGCAAAAGTCTGGTCATTGGGGTCATTAGTCAATGGACGTTCCAGTATATAAAAAAGCAACTGCCTCCTCGTGCCTCAATGTAGCTATGCCTATGAGTAAAATGTGTACAATAACATTTACATTAGTCTGAAAACACTTCTCTTCCACAAATAGTATCTTGATAATTGCTCCTTCGTCTCGCTTTACCTCGCTCGCTGCTCTTATTCTACACACCATCCGCCGAAACCGTCTGGCTGTTGGATGAGTTCATGATGAAACAACTTCTAACATAAGAGTACTACTGTTATAGCAGCTCAAAAAAAGACATCTCGTATTTACAAATGAAACTCCGATTCAGTGTCCGCGCTGTAGTCGGGAGCGCCTCTGAGTAGTAATCTTGAAGGGGCGCTATATAAATATCTGAAATGAATGAATGAATGAATGTTATTAAGGCTTCATACCATTCTGAGACGTTGTGGTCAACCGTTAAGATAGCTCTCATGATTAGTATTACGACTACAAAGATAAGGGACCTATACTCTTACATTGGATTCTTTCAGGGCCCATTTTGGACCCATGAAATGTTCATGGGCATGAGCAATAGTTGCGGCCGAGTTTATGAGGCGGCAATAAAGTGTCTGATATTTTATGTTGATATAGATAAACCGTTTCGTTTCTATAGATCAAGAATCTGCAGCGAATGGGCCTACTTTGTTTGGACTGTGGCGGTGGCGACGTACAAGTGCTTGAATGCGACTCGGCCAGTCACGCTCAAGTAGGCGGATAACGTTTGAATGATTGGATGGTTTCAGGCAGGTTGGATGGATAGATGGATGGATGGATGGATGGATGGATGGATGGATAGGTCGGTGGATGGATGAAGGGCTGGATGGATGGATGAGGTAGATGGATGGATGAATTGATGGAATGGATGGATAGACGGATGGATGAATGGATGACTTTACGGATAGATGGATGGATCGGTCGGTGGATGATGGATGAATGGATGGATGTATTGATAGATAGATGGATGGATGAATGAATGAATTGATGGATGAATGAATGAATGAATTGATGGATGGATGGATGGATTGATGAATGGATGGCTTTGGATGGATGGACGGATGGATGGATGGAGGATGGATGAATAGATGGATGGATAGATGAAAGGATGTGTGGATGGATAGATGGTCGGATCGCTGGATGGATCGATGGATCCGATCGACGGATGGATAGAGGGATGGTTCCAAGACTGCGCATTGGTGGATAGGCGGATGAGTGATGGGTCAATGTATGTATTTTGGTGGTTGAGTGCATGCTTGTGAATGGATGGGTGGATGAATGAATGGATGGATGTACGAATAAAAGAATGTGAATTGGTGGACGTGTATGAGGACAGCGAATTGGCGCCTGGTTTTTATGTAGCTCTTTAGTATTTGCATGCACACATGGAGGCATAACCTAAACTTGGTCTGCAGCCGATTTGTTGTGGCGATAAAATTAAAGAAACCTCTAACATGCAGCCTTGGAAAAATTAATACCAGTGAAACAGTAGATTTATTAGATCCAAGTGTGAATGCGTGTCATTTTATGCATGGGCCTATATATAGTCTAATTAGTGACCTGTGTTTTCCATAGAACTATTATCTATAGTTCAATCTCGGTTATTTAAAAATAAAGCCTATGATATATCATGAGCATAACATAGATATTTTAGATTTAATTTATTTTTTAGATTTATAGTTATATATTTATTCCTATTATATATCATATGTCATCTATATCTGATTAATAATATTTTATAGCTAATATTAAACTATAGTTTTTGTGAAGCAGCGTCGCATTTCTCGGACTCGGTTCTTTCCTACAAAAAAGACTTGTTCTAATTCACACATTAGAAAAGCACCCCATCGAATTTCGTTGAATTTCCACGCCTCCTATTCACACATCTGTGACATTGCTCGCGTTAAAAATGTTTGTAATAATTATTATAATTGATGTAAAGTGTTAGTGAATTAATTTTTCACAGCTTCAACAAGTGAGAATGGGTGGATCGGTTGCTCCCTTGTCTCCTAATCTTATAAGAACAGTGTAAATATCCATGAATAGCAGAGATGTAGTACTTGTAATTGTACTGGAGTACAACTCGATTATAGTTTTTAAGTGCTTCTATTCGTACTTGTACTTGAGAGAAAGGTACTTGTAGTCTTGTACTCGTACTCGTACTTGAGACTTAATTGCTTGGAAACAACGGACAGTTTTTACAGGCACTCGGATGGGTTACTAGTGGGACCTTAAATTGCGTGGCGCCCATTCAAACGGGCAGAAGTGGTGAAGGATCTCACCAGACTCACCCGAATTGGCACATGATTTAAACAGATTTCGATAATTTTTAATTTACTCTATTTTTAAACTAAAACATCCAATGGGCCAATAACCTGTAAATTTTATTATATACATTCAATTGTATTATAAATTTGCCAGGTATCCAAAATACGATTTACAATTATGATCCATTAAACAAGTCAGAGTTTATTTGATTTTTAAGAGTAGAAGTTTTCAAAATGATAGTCTGCTAGAGAACTTAGTTGATTGCGCCTGGGTGAGTGAGTCAATATTTCCAGCAGTGCTAAAGAGATGCTCAACTGGAATTAAAGATGGAAGCTCTGTTTTCTGAAGACACTGTAGGCAGCCGCAGTAAGCTAGCAAAGACTGACTGCATGGATAGTCTGATAATGATGGTCAGCTCTTGCCCTTGGAGTCTATCAAAGTGTGCTGTTAGATTGTAAGAGAGGTGTATGGATAGAATAATGTTCACAGTTATGTTGCCATGCAAACAATGCAGAGCAGTTTATTCAATTAAACGGGTGGCCCTGGTCATGGGGTCAACCCAGCAGGCTGGCATCTTTGCTGACTTTATGAAAGTAATTTGTAATTTACACTTCATTCAATTACAAATTACATGCAATATTGTAATTGAAATACAATTACAATTACTGGACTTAAAATGTAATTCAATTACAATTACAATTACGGAACTTGTAATTCAATTACGTAATTCAATTACATGTATTTCAATTACTGAACAACACTGATCACAAGGCCTATCAAAAGCTATGGTGATTTTGATCAAGGTGATTGTTTGGACTTTTGGAAATGCAACAAAATTGTTATTGACAAACTGTATGAACCAGCGCTTAGAGCATAGCGTGTTCCTGTATAATGCATATAGCGCTCCTGTTGAACGTGTGTTTAGTTATGGCGGTTTAATATTAAACGCGCTTCGATCGAATTTATAATAATAATAATAATTATTATTATTCTTTAATGAAGCGCCTGACAAACGCACAGCGCTGTAGCCTACATGTACATATTAAACCGCCATAACGTGGAGTACAATACAACACAATACAACACAACACAATATACTGGGGCGCGGTGGGATGGGGTATGTTCGGTGCCTTGCAGCTGGAGGGTTGCGGGTTCGAATCCACCTCAAAGCCGCCGCGTAGGGACCCTGGGCAAGTCCTTCACTCGCAATTGCTCATGCGCTTCGGCGTGAAACTCCGATTCAGCGTCCGCGCAGTAGTCGGAAGCGCCTCTGAATGGGCAATCTGGTAGAGGCGCTATAACAAGTGTTCAAATACAATACAATACAATACATGTTATGACGATTAAACAATTCACAAGAACACAAATTACAGAAGACATAAATCAACAAAGTTGCAGCCATGCAATGCGCAAGCTCATTGTACTTTTGCTTCAACCTAGGGAATGAAGGCAGAGCTAAACCTAGGGGGCCTTACGGAATCGAACCGGGCCCGTGAAAACTTCAGGCAAGGGTGTTATCCTTTAAACTATCCTCCTCCCCATTTGAGTGACAAAATGCTCGCATCCCTTATATTTCTCAACACCGATTCTAAATGATAACATGCGTCAATACACCGTTGCTTTGTTAAAGAAGTTAATATATTCTTGTTCTTGCAGTAGCCATGTGTACTTGTACTCGTACTTGTACTCGATACCTAAGTACTTGTACTTTCAATCTGTGTACTGGAAACATCTCTGATGAATTGCCACCTATAGAATAGGCAATAAACATAAATAGGGCCTATCAGTGTATTCATTTCATAGCCAAGTTTGCTAAGATCGCAGTAGGAAGACAAATCTTGACACATTTCTGCCTAAACGAGGATTTGGACTCTCGATTTACATTCCAGCATGTTAACCACAAGACTATCTGGCATCCGCCATACGTGAAGAAGTCCATTAAATGAAGTTCAAATGTTACAGGATGAAATTAAAAGCTCAAACTATCCGTATGCGGACATAAAACAATAAATCGGTATATATTTAAAATCGTTTCAGATATTTTACTGGAGTCAGAAATTCGAGTTTCGTAAGCCAATCAAAATCTTTAATCTTCTGCCCCAAACCGTATCTGGACAGCTGCGAAAGGTCCTCACCATCGTGGATTATATTCCGTATTACAACAACGACCTTGGCGCCAAGTGGATCCACTGGAAGGTAGTCTCTCTCCATGTCTGTTCGTTATCCAATGGGCGGATAACGTGTGAATGGTTGGATGGGTTCAGGCAAGTTGATGGGTTCGCTGGATGGATGGATGGATGGATGGATGGATGGATGGATGGATGGATCGATGGATGTATGGATGGATGGATGTACGGATGGATCGATGGATGAACAGATGGATGGATGGATGGATGGATGAATGGATGGATGGATGGATGGATGGATGAATGGATGGATTGATGGATGGATGGATGGATGGATGGATGGATGGATGGATGGATGGATGGATGGATGGATGGATGGATGGATGGATGGATGGATGGATGGATGGGTAGATGGGTAGATGGGTAGATGGATGGACGGACGGATTGGTGGTTGGATGAACGGATGTACGGACAGACGAAGAATAGACTCACGGACGGATAAATGGATGGATGGATGGATGAATGGATGAATATGGAGGGATGGATGAATGAATGAACGGAGAGAGGGACGAATGTATGGATGGATGGATAGAAGGATGGATAGATGGATGGATGAATGAATGGATGTGCTAATACATGAATGTGACTTGTGGACGTGGATACCTGCGCCTAGTTTTTAGGCAACGCTTTTGTAAGTTTGAGCATACGATTGTGACATGGAGGGTTTGTTGTAGAATGGTCCGCTGATAGAACAAGAGTCAGGGTTGTGTCTGTCAGTGGCCTCGGATCTAAATAATGTCGAAATGCTACCGTGCGACTACGAGAAAAATCGAGATCAGGTCTGGGAGTTCGAATACTACATGGATCAGTATTTCGACACGATAAGCGGTAACAGATCGATCGAAACTCAATACAAGACATTACTATCAAATCTACTTAATCTGAAATCTGCTTCATCGATCCCAGTCACTACTTTGTCAGAAGGTGCTCAGCAAAAGTCAGAACTGAAAGCATATGAGTCCCTTTCAGAGGTAAAGCGCTACACAGTGAATTCGAATTCATCAATAATATACCCGACCAATGGCGTGTGAGAAGGTATACCCTTCGAAGTGGGCACACTGGGAATATTCGTTTATTGTTGAATCACATGGGTTGACACACTACTAAATAGTAATACGATTATAGTCGTACTAAAAAGGTGGTTGTCGTTTGTATTGTTTTACAATAATTTTCATTGCCTGTATGAATTTTTAAGAGTTCTCTGCTGTTTAATTAGAGTTTCTTCCCTACCAGCATGGCCACCTGGGACGCGTATGGTAGCCTTTTAAAGCCCATCCGGGTCGCACATACAGCCCGTTGAAATGCTGGAGGGTGAAGTTTATCAATCGATCGGCAAAACATAACACGCAGATATTATGGATGGATTAATTAACCAAGTTATTAAATTATGCCATCTATGTATTGGTTTATAGATGCTTTCCTAATTTAGAGAAAATATTTTGACAGACTATTGGTTTATAGATAAGTGTGATAACGAAGCACGTTGCTAATGACTTGGATGACGAATAAAGAAATCGGTCGGGAGCACCTCTCAGTAGGAATCTTGTCTCTGAGTAGGTTTCTTGAAAGGGCGTTATATAAATTCTGATTGATTGATTGCCAAAATGCTTAGAGGAAATGCAACAGACCAGAGTAGAATGGCGTTCGATTCCTGAACACTGGCGAATGAAACTAAACAGGTCAAATAAGATATCTTAATTGTCAATAAACCTTCGTGTTGGTTTATAAAGCGATTAAAGACATTATGTTTTGGGCGTTGTTGTTCATTTAATGTTTGTAAAGTTGACCCTATTTTCAGGCTCATTTCTTGTAGGAATTCGAGACTTCCCAATTAAGTGAGCTACAGATTCAAAATCATGATGTCCTTATTGTTATTCGTAAATCGTAATCTCAGAATGTCTAGACTCTAGAGCAGTGTTTCTTAACCAGTGTTCGACCGAACCCCTGGGGTTCGGTGAGCCAGTGCCAGGGGTTCGGCAGAGGTCCTCTGAAGTATATACATATTCAGGGTCAGTGTGTATGAGTAAAAAATCATTTGCTATTTTATTTTTATTTTTTGACTTTTATTTAATGAATTTTGTTTGAAATAGATTGGCTACCAGGCCCTACCTTATGAAATTTAAAGGTGTTCATCCTGTTAACCTTAGTTATGTCTTACTGCACCTCCCGATAATTAACACCGGCAGCCATCTTTCTGTTACGTAAGGGATTACCGATAAGATACATGTATGTAACTTATCGAACTTCAGCAGAGCCACATTCAACAATTGCTCTTTGGTAGGCCTACAACAACACTCTCAAGATTTTTGTGCCGCCAAATCGAAGGATATCCTCGCATTGCTAAAGCTGCCCTTGAAATCCTCACACCGTTTGTCACATCATATCTCTGTGAGCAAGGATTCACAAAATTGATGGAGATTAAATCCAAGAAAAGGAGCAGGCTTGATTGCGAAAATGACATGAGAGTGAGTCTTTCAAAAACAGCCATGCATTACTCACATTGTTTCCAAACGGCAACAACAAAGCACACATTAAGATGCAATTGGTAGTGTTGGTACGGTTAGTTAACTGTTAGTAGTTCATGTATTGAATGTATTAATATTGTATCACATTTTGGTACAATTTTTTATTTCCTTTTGTTCCCATTAGTTAAAAAAATTATTGTTCAAACTTGAGGGGTTCGGTGAGTGGTCATGGATTTCTCTTGGGGTTCGGCGCCCTTGAAAAGGTTAAGAACCACTGCTCTAGAGCACTAGCTAAAAATCCTTCGAGCAGGGCACCAGCTTTTTCACGAGCGCTGCGTCGTGTCAGAAGGGTTAATTGTCCTCATGTGAAGGTATAGACCTAGTGAGAAATGTTAATCATCTCAAATATGACACTTAACATCATAAGACTAGCACAGACATTATCTTTCTTTATTTTTTTCCTGTTACGCGCCTTCGTGCAAGATTCCTATTTTGTTTAGGCGCGTTATAAATGACAGTTTAATAATAATAATAATAATAATAATAATATATAGGCTAGCCTACAGTAAAGCAAGGTAGTCACTCATGAAAGTCATGATGCGAAGGTAATGTGAAGTAGGCTAAATCACAAGTAATCTCTCAATTCTTAGCCGACATTAATATGTCAACGTTGATCCTTTTAGGTGGGCCATAAAAATTATGTGTTTGAACGATCATTCGGCTGAAACACAAACCCCCAAACAAAATAATGTAAGGGGTCGTTCATTAATTATATCAACAAATTTTAGGCAGTTTTTGTCCCCTCTCCCCTTGTCAACAACTGTCAAACATTGACAGGACCCTCTAAAATTATGTCAACAATACCAGAACCCCCATACGATTAGATAAGAATAGATTGCAACAGATCTCAGATTAGGCCTACTAGATTTCTCCAACCAATGCGATGGTGCAGTTGCACAAGACAGTCCGTTGATAAAAGGATGAGCGGATCCAAAAAGATCGACAACTTTGGCCTGTATCGGCCTACATAACGTGGAGCCCCTTGCCCTTGTCTAGCACTCAGCCCCCCCCTCCCCACCCCTCCCCTCCTTTGCTGGGGTCAAAGTGTTGACCTGAACCCTCGATGCCTTTGACGCACGCGCCTGCGCCCGCAACTGATCGAGCGGTCGGCCTTGGCAGATATCTGGATTTGGGTCACGCAACCCCCGAACTTTCATCGGAACGCCTTCCGTCCTTCCTTCTGCCCGTCCGTCCCACCTTGAGGTCTGGCGTCAGTCACGGCAGCCGACCGGGCCTTCGTGAGTTTATTGTAGGGCGCTATATAAATGGCCATATACATACATACATACATACATGATGAAGTGACGACTGCGAACAACTGGGTTGTATTGTTTATTCTTTTATTGACATTCTTGTAGACAGACCGCTACATTATTACTTTATTAATTTATTACTTAATAATAATATTCTTTATTGGAATTATACAAATAATAATAATATTCTTTTGATTTGAAACAAGCCTGGTTGATCAAACCCATAAACCGTGTTACAGTGTAGCTCTACAGTTATGCAAATTGAAAACAATTCACGGTAAGAACACAGAATTTCGACGTAGAAGCTGACATTAAAATCTTTTAACTACATCAACAGAAATGACAGCCTGCAATTACACTTATAATGATAAGTTTTTACTTCTACATGAAATCCTTTATATGTAACTTCCCTGATGCAAGCGGCGCAATAATTTCACAATCTCACCGATAAATCTAGCGATGAACTTTATTCCAAAGAATGTCATATAAAAACAAGTACTAATTCACCCATCCATAAGTAGCCATAGTGTCAACCGTTATTGTTCGTCTACAGCGTTCTGCCTGTTTTTTCTTAAATAAACGAATACACATTGTTACTATTAAGGAAGTATATTATCAGTACTTTATTACGCCCGAAGGCAGAAACAAAACATACATGCACAAGTCTGAACAAACATAAAATCAAATCAAGAAAGCCAAGAAATCTAATCGTTTTTCACTGAAAGGCCAACCGGTCTGGGTTAGTAGAGTTCAGGTCAGTTAGCCTATTCTCGCGAATGACTTACTCGGAATCTACGCAGAAAGGCTCAGGCAACACTCGCTTCGTTCCAGCCAGGGCCGCATCAAGGCTATTTGGGCCCTGATTACTGTCGAAAGGCCCGCTCCACCACGCACATATTTATAAAATGCGGGCCCCTCAAAACTGCGGGCCCTCAAAACTGCGGGCCCCTCAAAACTGCGGGCCCCTCAAAACTGCGGGCCCGGGTTATGCAGCACCCTTAGCAACCCTTAATTCGGACCTGGTTCTAGCTAAACAGCTGCCTCCTCTAACCCTGACCCTACCCACAACTCCCCTCAACCGCCGAATTTAATATCAAAACACAGATGGCGGTCGAATTACGACTTACGACTGAGAAAACATCGTTAAAGATAGCAGGAAGCGGAGTCGGTGTGTAGGCACTACACTGATAAACAAAACATTAGACGTAATCGACATCGTAAAGTCGGAATTTTTTCGGTGTCCAAAAAGACAAAGTCGTTGAAATCAGTTTGCTCAGAGATGCCGAGTCAAAAAATCTGTGAGACAGACATGGTCAGATTCGGTTTCAAGTGAAAATTCAAGGATCAGTCAGTCAGTCAGTCAGACAGATCAGACAGCTAGACAGATAGACAGACAGTCAGACATATAGACAGATAGAGACAGACAGACAGTGAGACAGACAGAGGCATAGACAGACAGATTCAGACACACGCAGATAGACAGACAGACAGACAGTCAGACATATAGACAGACAGACAGACAGATAGACAGAAAGAAGACAGACAGACAGTCAGACATATAGACAGACAGACAGTCAGACAGACAGATAGACAGGGAACAGATAGACAGACAGCAGACAGACAGATAGACAGACCGGACAGTCAGACAGACAGATAGACAGACAGATAGACACGCAGATAGACAGAGGACAGTCAGACAGTCAGACATATGGACAGACAGACAGATAGACAGAAAGACAGACAGATAGACAGACAGACAGACAGACAGACAGATAGACAGACAGACAGACAGACAGACAGACAGATAGACAGACTATATAAAGACAGACAGACAGACAGACAGACAGACAGACAGAGGCAGTCAGGCAGATAGATAGACAGACAGACATACAGACAGATAGACAAAGAGGCAGTCAGGCAGATAGACAGACAGACAGGTAGACAGACAGACAGACAGACAAACATACAGATAGACAGACAGACAGACAGACAGACAGATGAGCAGACAGACAGATAGATCAGACAGACAGTTAGACAGACAGATAGACAGACTATATAAAGACAGAAAGAGCATGTCTGTCTGTCTGTCAGATGAGGCTAGACAGACAAACAAACCAACAGAAAGACAGACAGACAGATAGACAGACAGACAGTCAGACAGTCAGACAGCACAGATGAACAAACAGAACATGCAGAGAGATAGAAAGACAGACAGATAGACAGACAGACAGTCAGGCAGACAGGTAGACAGACAGACAAACATACAGATAGACAGACAGACAGACAGATTGCTACAAAGTTTCCGTTGGCAATTTATTCGACAAACGTTAAGACCAAAACAAAGGGAAATGATATTGCCTTACGTGCATGTTTTTATCAGTAAACTGTGCCAAATCTGGCGTTCTTGAACTAAACATTATTTGACGTTTGTGCATGTTGTATGACCATAATATTGCACATTTTATTTCACTATGTCCACACAAACCTAATCGAAATTCCGGAGATGAACATAAAAACAGCCTTTTCTCAAATAAAGACGTTTTCGAAACATTAAGACAGACAGGAGACAAGGAGA